>JAJIRX010000018.1:0-28495 GCA_023853785.1 Psilocybe azurescens | reverse complement strand
GCCCAAGCATAAAACATCTGTCCCTGCATTATTCGGCTCTTGAGTGGCGAATACGTCGATAAGGAGCTCATTAATGCTTTGCCGAAAATACAAACACTCGAGTTTCGTCCCCGGATGCCATCATTGGTTCGATAATTGGTCCCGAAAGCTTTGGAGACACTTCAGCTGAAGGATTTACCGACACTGTTCAATCGATAATTACCTATAGCGGGATCGGTACTCCCACCATTGCAGACATTACCTCTCTGAAAACATTCAAGTCATTCATCGAGCCGAAACACTTGGTTATTGTGCAAGGGATCATTCAAAAGGCAAAGGATTCTTTAGAGGAACTATACTTGTGCGAAGATTCCGAAGAAGGGGAGTATAAAGGCTTTATCTCATCTCTCCATAACTTCCATTCTAACGGGAACCATTTAACAGATTTTCACGAACTCGCAAACTCAATCAACTTGTCTGGTGTCTCTCGGCTTCGATTACTATACGTCGATGTAGTGGCACCCTTTTCGCGCAGGATCGACGCGTTAGAAGATCTATGCACTGTGCTCAAAACTATTCCCAAAGAAAATCGCGTCCAAAAGATCGCCGTACAGGTTTTTATTGGTCAGTACAGTCGCAAAAGTATCCCAGATTGGCTGTGCAATCCGTGTTGGGAGTCTCTCGACTGCCAAATTGCGAGAATTGCTGGCGGAAGGGCACTACAATTCCTGATTCATATTTGCCATCAGCCTCCCCACTCTGCTGATTCGGAGTCGGATTCTGATAGTGAATATTCGTCACGGGAGGATGAACCGGAAAGCAGTGCTCGTCTTCGAGCCTGTAATGGTAGAAACGAACGAGAGGCAGTTCTCAATAACATCTGCAAGTCCGTTTTCAAGAAGCTGCTTTTGAGAGGTTGACAGAAGTAATGGGGTCTTCAAATATAACCATTGTTCCAACATATAGTATACGTACACCGTACCATTACTGGACACCCAAGGAGAGTCATGTAAAAACATACTATAAAAACTTGTTTTGCACTTAAGTATTGAAGTGTCAAGGGAGGAGAACCGAGTCAATACCAAGTGATCAGAACGGAACCGGTCGTTTACGCGGGTCACGAGGACTGACGCGACTCAAATCCCGTTTTTGACTCCTTTGCCTCCGCTCTGTCTCTTCCTTGGTGGCAGCATCATACTCTATCATAGCGTAAACATCCTATCAACAAAAATCGCCCATTCCATCACCGTGATCCCCAACCTCAGTGCGTCCTCTTTCACCTCTCTGTCTCGCGTACTCGGCGTCAACTTTGCCACCGCTCGCATATGCTCGACCCGCCGGATCCCCAGGCTCCTCAAAATAGGGGCTATATGCAAAAGCGATGGCTCACAGCTTTGGAGAACGGTTTCAAACTCAGTGGTGGATTCCGACTTTATGTTGCTGATCGTGGATCCAGACTCTGTGGGGTGGAGGGGGCACTGCGGGAGGTCTTTCTCGACAGTAGGTGCCTTGTATCGGCCTCGATGACGCGCTGTGCGGGTATTGTGTCTCCCGTGCTCTACGGGAGTAGATGAGCCAGGCATTCCACGTTCGATGAAGTTGCTCCCGTTTTGTGCGCGTTTTGGCGGCGGCGACGTCTCTGGATCCTTTTCACTCGTGCTGGGAGAAATGGTGCCCTCTCTTGAGAATGACAGGGGGATGTCGCCGTCTGCATATCCTCGGAGCGGTAACGCCAAGAATTTGATTTCCCCCGCTTGTCGTCTTTCGATCTAGTGGATTGGGTGAATTATGAGTTGTTACCCATAACAGAATATCATAGGCCATATACCTCCGGTGGTTCAACTCTTCGATTCGAGAGACTGTCCGTTTTGGAACTCTGAGCTGCCGAAGCATCATGCAGCTCCTCTACCCTCCACTCCACTTTAGGACTCACATCACTGGCGAACTCACCCTCCAGCGGATACTCATCGGCACTGATGTAATAGATACTCATCTTATCGTCTTCGTCCTGTGCTTTTGACTCCTTGGCAGCATGCTCCCGCCACGTCGATATCTCTACTGTTTTATCAGGATTATTCTCGATGATGCGCCTATTGACAATCTCATACGTCTGCCCCGCCTTTGGCCCTCGATCGCCAGGCTCCCGAATGGCGGGTCGACGGTTCCTGAACAAATCTCGTACACCTCCTGCTACAGTCTGTCGATTTTTGCTGCTGCTGCTGCTGCATGACTTGTCTCCTCATTGCCCTGCTTGCTGTTCGAATACGCCGCAGACCGATGCATATCCGACCCCGACTTCCCTTTCATCCACTCCCTTATTTCCCTCGCTTTCGCAGCCACCTTGCTCTCTCTTGACTCCTCCTCTTGCTCAAAGTCCGCTCTCTCCTTGCCTTTCCACCGCTTGCTGTTATTCCCCGGGTTGTCGTTTTCTGATGGCCTACCGCGAAAGCTATTTCGGAATGCTTTCATGGAACCGAATCTAGGTTTGGGTGTCGTCTGCCGGACGGTGGACGAATCGTTATTTTCAGTTAGCGGGGTGGTCGTTCGAATGACGAGCTTAGGTTGCTTCCCATCGGCAGCAGAGGCCATTTGTGTATTTAAAGCCGTCAGCGTAGCACCCAAAAAAGTGGTGTCGTTGTTGGTTGGAGGAGAAGTGGGAGGGGCATGTCTGCGGACGATGGTCTTCCCGGTGCCAGTTTTGTTGGGGACGAGGTAGAAAGCACCTGAATCTGAAGGATTGAACAAAATGATGGATAGATGGGAAAAGGTGAGGCAAAAAAACGTGGATGAGCTTAGCCGAGAAAGCCAGAGTGCGAGAAGAAGATGCACAAAGAATCTCACCGACATGTGTCTCTCGGTGTATGCTGCCCTCGCTAAAGGTTGAGCCTCTGACGTGCATGCTGCCTGATGGTCGACGAATGGGCGCTGAAATCTTGACAGGGCGATAGAGACGACGTTTTTGCTCGTTGAACGTGGGAAGGCGAAAGGTGGGGTGGAGATGCACCAGAGCATGCGTTGAGTCCTGAGGGTATATAGGGTATTCTTTGCAATGAGGTATAGAAGTGGTAATCAGTTCCGCCCAAAACACGAGGCTTCATCGTGTTAATTTGATACACGTGCCCCTCGGTCATAATGAGTATGTTGAGGCGCCGGTGGACACGGTGATGGGGGCGCGACTAGTTTGGGATCGTGTAATAATCGGTTCCTGGCACACGGTGCATTATGTTTTTCTGGAGCAGGATCCACTGTGTGGAATGTGAAGACAACATTGCTCAGCTTGACATTTGGTTGCTACTCAACAAGGATTGCCGATGCTTATTTGGGTTTGTAGGTGGTTTCGGCTTGATCGGAATTTTACTTAGGCAAATGGTTATCTTTTACACTGCAAGCGCTTTGAAAATGAATTGGGCAGCAACTTCATAGTGCTTTCGAGTACCTCAAAGCTGTTGGACGAGTACATCACTCAAATATCAATGCCAGCACATGTGGGATTTCAGAAATAGAGTGGTGCTATAAATAGAGTGGTAGAAGAATCATCTTGATTTAAATTAGTCCGTAAACGCCTAAATGATCGAGTGGTTATAAAGATTATAGCCAGCCTCCTCCTTCTTTCCCCATATTAGAGCGCCTGGTGCATTCTTTGCAAAGCACCTCTGTCGTGCTTTGTTTCCTTTGTTTCCTGTGTTTTCCGAGTTTCTCCCCTATCCTCCCTGATTTCTTCAATCGTCATTGTCCGTGGACTAGAGATCGTACTTCTAGCTATCCACACTTCTTCAGATCTCCTAATCCAAGCCCCGAAAATTTATCCATGCATCTACCGACTCTAGCCAGGCGGGATGTCCTAGCACCAGCCAGCACAGAGGTTTACGAGAACAGCTGCAAGAACTTCTCCTGGTTCAGATGGTGTCCCATCGACTTTGCTTTGTGGGGTGCGTCTCCAGTGGAACCACTACGACAATTGGTGCTACTCTTTATTAATGACCTTGTAATTTTTTCATTCCAGCTTTAATCGTCTTGGTGATTTCTCTTGTATTCTGGAAACTGTACACCCGCAGACGAGTGTCGGCTGGTGTGTCAGAAACACCGTTGACGGGACAGATCCCAACGAAATCGAGACATGAAGGGTATCATCGCCTGACGCTGCCATATCCTTCTGGGACATTGTCATCGGAATCCTCTCCTTCCTACAACGAGGGATATGAACACCAGAGCAAGTGCGAAGGAGACAATTGTAAGTCAGCCTCATGCAGATAGGTATGATGAGAGGGCTAATGACGTTAACCCTGACGTCGACAGCCAACGCACACATGGACCCATATCACGTCGTCAGCAGCATCGACAACTCCCTCATCTCAAAGGATGCCCATTTCAACGGCGCCTCTGTACCACTGCCCGCTCTGAATCAGAAAAAGTCCGGAAAACTGGGATTAGGACTGGACATCGACATGGCCGAACGTAGCTCACCCATCCCTGACTATATCGAGAAAGGCGCCGAAGAAAACCAAGAGCAATTGTGTGCGTATATGTTTGCATCCATTTCTTGTGGATTATAGGTTGTTTAATATTTGATTTCCTTTAGTAACGCCTCATCCGCCTCCTGCCTACCTGCGTAATCCGCGCTGGGACATGTAGATCCCGTCCATATTTCCCGAACATAACACACTCGTTCTTGAACTTACACTTCAGTATTTATTTACACACATTGTTGTACCACACTATCGGTCAGCTCTCCACCATATGCCCTATGTAATCAGTCATGCATGCAACAACTTTATTAGTTAATTAAACGATACCAGGATATCGCGTTGAAGTCTGAAGATAAAACCCGACGAAGAAACTCGAGTAGATTACAAATTAACCCTAAATATACATACACTAACGTATCTCATCCTAGATCTATTCCACATCCATCCATGATCCAGTCAAAAGGGTATCAGCAAGTGCAACGAAAAACATAGATAAAGCAATAATAAATTATATCATCCACCATTCATCGACCGCCCTCAAACATCCGTCTCCTCTCGCCCACACTCAGCCTCAATTCTTGCTCCTCTTCTTCCACCTTCACGCTTGGTGCACTGCTCTCCAGCTCAAGCCTCGTCGCGCTGACAGCGTGAGGACGCGGAGGTACAGGCGGCGCCCCCGCAGGAGGCGTGAAGAACCCTCCGCAACAACCCCGTGCGCCTCCACCGCCGCGCCTGACCCCTTCCTTGTCGTCCCCCGCCCAATCGAGATCGAGCCCTTCCGCAGAGTCCCGCTCCCCAACGGGCCCTCGCCCAGCCCGTCAACGCTGACCATCGACCGCGCCTTCCCATTCCCCGCGTGGCCCGGCGAGGCGCGGGCGCCTCCGCTCCAACCAGCAGGCGACGATACCGATCCATCGCTGTTGCCGTTGCTATTGAACAACGACTGCGCAGCAACAACGCGGCTCCCGCCGTTCGACGCTCTGCTCCTCTGTTTTCGCGACGTGCCGTGCTGAGGCGGCGTGTACGTCGTCGACTGATGCGCCCACGCCCCTGACCAGCGGACGACGTCCCCTGCTCCAAGGCGGGCACGACAAGGTTCTCCTCATAGCTATAATCATCCTCGTCCTCATCGCCCAACACATACATAGGCTCGCTCGCCCCATCGACGGCTTGCGAGCGCAGGGCGCGCCACGGCGCGACGGCCTCGCTCCGGTCCACAATCTCGTCGAAGATCTCGTAGTACCGCCGTATGCAGAGATCGATGATTATGCCTAGCGTGCACTTTCCTTCCGCGAGGTCCGGGCTTGAGTCGCCGTTGCCGTTGCCGTGAAGGAGCTGGGCATTGGCGGTAATGGCGCTGGTGCTGGTGCTGCCGCTGCCGCCTGTCCGACCGGGCATGGGAACGCTGCACATCATCACATCGCGCATGGGATTCGAGCTCTTGACAAGATTAGGGCTTATGACGATCGCGAGGTTGGTCGCGCCCATTTTGTTGTAATCGCTCCGCAGCGAAACGTCGTGTAAAATGTCTGTATTTTTTTTACAAGTCAGAAAGGTAGGTACGAAGAAAGGAGATGAGCCGAAATGATACGATGAGAAAAGTAACTCACGCATCACCTGCGACAGTAGAATGTATGCACAAGGAACCAACTCAGGTAGTAGAACCTCCCGCACGTAGCGCACAGCAGCCATCTCTGCAGCATCGTACTCAGATGCCCCAGAAGGCACTGGACACCGCCTGATGACCCCATAGATACTTTCAGGGAAAATCGGTTCAGGCAAATCCCTAAGATATTTCTTCAACAAAACCGCAGCAAGATGCGGGTCCGCAAAGGCCTCCAGGGACACCACATTTCCACGATCATAAGCTTCCTGCGCCGCTCGTAGAAGTGAAGATGACGGAGAACGCCGGAAAAGGCCTTCCTCCTGCATGCCTATATTTAAAACATTAGGCACTTTACGCTATTTGGAGATAAGATTAATTAATTGACTAGCCTGATTGCCGCAAGAAGTGGATCGCGTCTTTGACTACGCGTGGTATGCCTCCTTTTTCGCCGTCGTAGCCCATCAAGTCTTCAAGGGGCACCCCAAAAATATTGGACCGAGTTGGAATGGGCATGGTGATTTTGCGCTCGTATTTGAGATTCTCCCTATGCAAATCCAAGCTCCTTCAGATAACTTTGTAGCAATAGATATGAAGTAATACAAGACGCACTGATATACAGCTGGCGGAACGTCGATTTGTGTCAGTGGCACATGACGTGCGAGTTCAGATAGCGTCGTGATATACATCAGCTTTCGGAAGAACTTTGGGCTAAAGCGAGATCAGCTACCTTGACTGGCAGAAAGAGGTAGAATCGCACCTGATGATCGCGCCCGCCAGCGAAAATAGCACTGCGAGGTGGAGATGTGAATACAGCAAAGGGCACATTTCGAATGGCCTACTTTTGGAGAAGAAAGAGGAATGCACGATGTACTTCACGCAGCCGATGAATATTCACGATAGAGCCGAGAAAAGAAGGTAAGGAAAACATACTAGTTGTTTTAGGTTCTTCCTATACTTTCGGCTTAGGCTGCGATACGCTTTCCAGACCCAATTCCAACTAGGGGCATGCTTTGACCCAGCGGCGAAGAATACGACTGTGTAATCAGCTTCGACTAAAATAGATTAATTTGACCAAAGATCGGTGGGGATTGGAAGGAAAGAGGGAAGGAAGGAGGAATAATTCAGTGGGTCATATACGCATAAGCAGACAGAAAAGAAATCATACCGTATAAGTCTAGATATGACAATATGCGCCTAAAGAGGCGGACACAATTAGGAAGTTAGGGTGGACCTTTTTTCGAGTGGGGCTGAAAGCGTACGAAAGTAGGAGGTCGTAGGACACGGCTTGAGGATCTGGTAAAGCTGAGGCGTTGAGAACAACCCTATTAGATAGCCTCAGATTCAGAACTGTGTTCGCCGCTTGTTGATTTGGAGTGACTGCTCCTACATTGGTCTTGTCCTGGCAAAATGTCTCAGCACCGTGAAGGCCACGGATATCGCTTAAAAGGACCTGGACGTACTCGAAATCCACCCCTGCCTGAAATATCATCTTCGCCAAAACTTCCTGGACCACTCTCTTTTCCTCTGCACCGTGAGAGTGCTCGCTTTCGCCATAGAAATTAGTCGATGAAGCCCCTGGTGACTTTTTCATCCAGTTCGGAGTGACATTGTTGAGGAACATCTTTCGCTTAGTGTTTGGGCTCGTCGGAGAACGCAAGTACGAGTCTGACGCATCCCCGTTCCTCGACTGATTGAAATTGGAATTGTGCGGCGACGATGGCGAAGACTGAGCTAGCGAAAGCGCCGCTAGTCGTTGTTTCAGATTGAATGAAGCAGGAGGCATATCGAATCCTAGAAAAGCCTACTGCTAGCAGCGTCCAAATCGTCTGATAGTTCTGTGGTGGTCGATGTGGGTAGTTTACTGGTAAGCCTGTCGTGTGCTGGCTTTGCTCGTCGCTTGAGCGTGTAGTTTCCCAAGGTCGAATATATTCTTCAACTTTGCGTGTTGCCGGATACCCACATGGCTTGGGGCCTTTCCGGTGGATATACACGTCACGTGCGTGAGTTCAAGAAATGAAACTGAGAATTCGACAGTCGAATTGCAGTTTCGGTTCTACTCAACGAGCTTCAACGTTGTTACCAATGTTGATGTATGTTACGAGGCAAAAGAAAGACAAGGTCGTTGCTATCCGCGACAACTCAATTGCCCTTGATTGCGTAATGTATGGCTTGATAAGGCGAGCATTCAGGAACTCTTCCCACAATCGGCATATTGCAGACATGTAACGTTTCTGCCTAAAATGGAACATGCCGGAATTGCACACGGCACAACCGTTGGACTATCTGTCCCTAGATAAGTCTGAACCAAGTCAGGCTTCAACGTTACAACATTCAGATCGTCACACCCGTTACTCCAGTACATGTTTCCTGGGGCGGCCGTGGACTTATATGGTAGCAGGAAACCCAGACCGCTACAAGACAGCATGTCATTTGGCTCACTCCGGCTCCCTCGCAATTCAAAAAAATCTGAATACAATCAAAAGAGGTGAAATCCTTCCTCGCCACAGTTGATATCCGTGCCAGGTGAAGTTCAGCGTCTAACTATAGGACAAAGTCCAGCAGGGCCTCAGGCCATCTTCAAGAATCAAGAGCTCTCTGCCATGCTTTCACCAATTGTGAAGCCATGTCTCTTCTTTTGATATTTATCTGAATATAACTACATGGAATCTGTTCTAATGTCTTCAGATGACAAAGAACCTCTTCTACTAGTACCTTTTTCAGAGAAAGTTCAAAATGAAATCGATAGCAGCGTTGACTGCGCTGAAGACGAAGCTGCGAATTCTAACAGCAGATCACGATTGACGACATCCTCCGCATTCCGCGTTTTGAACTCTGTTGTGTTGCCGTGGTATATTCTGGTCCATGTCCTACGCGACAGCAGAAAAACGTGCCGAGCGCGTTACAGGGCATAGAATACACAGGGTGTACTCAGGTAGCGCCCGTATTTTATCAATAGCAATGTCCTCGAATGTCTGAGTTTTGAGCTGATTTTCGTTGGGGAGAATACTCCATTTTAGTGTATGATTCATATGCATATTGCGAGGTATGAGGGGTATGAAGGGATGCCAAATCAGAGCTTGTGCCTGAGGAGAGGATGAGGAGGTGGCTGCTTAAGGAACATGGTACATTTTTGTTTATTTATTTATTACTGGCATTGAAGGATGGAAGTTGTGAAGCTCATTGGGATATTTGCTCTTAGGTGTCGAGGATTTCGCGTTCAAGACGTTTCTATATCGATTGCTCGGCTGGTGGAACCCACCCTATTCCGCTTAAAAACAAGACGTACCCTTCTGTGTTTGCGATTCGTGAACGAGATACAAAAAGCGACCTTGAAAATTTTCAAAGTCTATTCCCAATCCATAGCCATGCAATTAAACTTACATGAGCTTGTCAATGTGGCAGCGTTCAGTATATATTGACTGGCGGTTGTTTCTAAGATGCTGCAGAGAAAGCCGTACGAATGCGTCGGTGTTCAAAGAGACACAGCCGGCACTCGGCAACTGCCTTATTTGCCCGTTCCGATGTATGCTTAGCTTATAACCACTACGTACTTGCGTTTGGAAGTCTACGCTGATTCACTTTGTGATCGTTTACTACTCTGTGAACTTATTCTTGAACTTGAACCTCCGTTGCTGTAATCCAGTGCATTCAACGTTTTACATTTGATAATATACGATATCGGTGCATTTGTAGAGGTCTTGTCGCTGTCCGCCACGTCGTCAGGTGTTCAACAAAGTGGTCCCCATTCGAATCCAATACGCGATATAGCAGGATTTCGGCCTGATTTCATTGTCTTCTCTTACGCCAAAGGTATGCCTCGTTCTTATTATCCACTGTCGGTTCTTCAATGAAATTGATCCTACGATATTCATTCCATTTTTCTTGTTTCTATTTCTAGCTCACTCATATACCACAATCAATATCACAATCGACATCGACATCGATTCATAGACGACACCCACCCACCACACACGCATCCATAAATCGCACACAACCATGTCAGATTCCTTCGCAGACCTCTGGTCCTCATCCGCGCCTCTCCCTCCAAAACCAAAACCGCAGACGCTTTCCTCTGCCTCGTCCTCCACCTCCACCTCCACCTCCTCATTCGCCCGGCAAAACTCGAATTCGGGCTATGGTGCGAACACGGGCAGCAAGCCGGACTTGTTTGCGATGCTCTCGTCGTCTGGGTCTGGGAATACCACCCCGAGATACGGGGCTGCGAATGGGAACGGGACAGGGAATAGACCGTCGGTCCCCCCCTCGCGCACGATGACACCGTCCTCATCTTCCCTGGGCCCCGGGGTCGGATTAGGTGCGGGTGCGGGTGCGGGTATTGCACGGAGTGGGTCTGCCGCATCGGGCGGGAACACAGGAGGGGATGCGTTCAGCGATCTGTTCTCCTCTTCGAATCAAGGGAGCAGCAATAGCAGTAATATGACGCTCGCAGCGCGCCTTGCGATGGAGGCTGAGCAGCGGCGGGGAGGAGGGATGGGGATGGGGATGGGGAGGGCGTCGCCGGGAAAGCAGAGTGCCAGAGGAGGAGGGGTAGGGGGGAGCAGTGATGATGCAGCGTGGGCGGGGCTGGACTCGCTTGCCACTGGGGGTCTTCGATATTGAAGGCTACAAAGACATCATCCGCGGCGAAGCATGCGCCGATAGCGAAAGTGAAGGTGGATGACGACGCAGATGACTGGGGCCTAGCGGACTTTGGCGCCGCTTCTTCATCGAGAGCGAGGACGCAGACGACGGCGCAGTCCATCGCATCAGCCGCTGCCGCGAAGGAGAGGAAGAAAGCGGCTGTCAGTTTATGGGATCTGGACGACTTCAAGGGTGGTGCCGATGGCGACGGCGCTGCTTCTTCCGCGGCGCCTGTGCGTACGTATTCACCTTCACCTGTGACCGCACACCCGCCGCGCTCCTCTAAACCCCTTTACTTGGACGATGACGATGGTGCGGATGGTGGGGGCGTTGCGTCCCCGGATAAGGATTTTGATTTTGGATCGAGGGAGGATCTGGGTGGCGAGAGGGGGAGGGGTTTGTTGGATTTTGATGAGGATGAGGATGACTTTGGGTTAGGCGGTGGACGTCGCAATGGCAATGCAAATGGAGATGGGTATGGACAGGGGCGCGGGCATGGGCATAGGGGAGCAGGGGAAGATGAGGATGATATCCTGGGGATGTTGAGTAAACCTGTGGAAGTTGTTAGAGCGAGGGTTGGTGTTGAGAACAGGGTGCGTTTAGTTATCTCTTTTTGCTGGCTTTGTTTCTTCTTTCCTTCCTTCTTGGTTTGGATATTGCGCGTATTTTCGTGTTCTGTCCCACAATTTTCATTTTTACTCTATATTTTGCATTTTCATGAACGATGTACTCAACCCCATGTTTTCTTTTAGGCACAGCATACACCACCTCCCGCCTTCAACACTAGCACCAACACCAGCAGAGCAAAATCACGAACAACAACGTCATCTCCACCCCCACACATCCTCGGCCAGCTAGTTGAGATGGGATTCTCAGTCGGCCAGGCCAAGAAGGCGCTCGGTGCAACAACAAATGGGATGGATGTCCAAGCGGCTTTGGAGAGCTTGCTTGGTGGGGGTGATTCTAGTTCCGTTTCTGGAGGCCATGTTTCTAGTGCTGGTGGTTCTATTGGAATAGGGGAAGAGAGGGAGGAGCGCGGCCAAACTGCGCCACCGCCAGCAGCGGCGCCGCCACGTACGCGCGCCCCGCCTAAAGGCCAGAAAGAGCGCGAACGCGAGAGGCTTGAAAAGCAGCGGCTCGCTGCGTCCTCTTCCTCCTCTTCGCATCCCAACGGGCCTCTTCCTCCTCCTCCCATTCTACCCTGGCGGCGGATAACATCCAAGAACAGGCTGACAAGCTCCTCGCGCAGGCGTCCGAGATCGGGAGGGTGTGTTTAGTAAAGCGAGTGCCTTTTGGAAGGAGGGGAAGGAGAGGGTTGTTAAAGCTTATGAGGAGCGCGAGGCCGGTGGGGGATGGGGTTAGCGCCTGGTGCGAGACCGAGGGTAGGAGGCGCGAGAGGAGGGGCAGGGGCAGGGGGGAAGCCGAGGTGGATGATGGAGAACGAGGGTATTGAGGATGAGGATAGGGAGGAGAATAGGTTTGGGAGGGGCAGGGGAGAGTGAATGGGAATGAAGGTGGGAAGGATGGGTTTAGAGATGGCTGGGAGGGTGTGGAGGAACGTGTAGGAGGGCTAGCGGGAGAGGTGTTTGATGAAGCGAAAGTGGACTTTGAGGAGGTTGAGGAGGAGGTGGATCTGTTCTCTTCTGATGTGCCTGCGGCTGCTAAGAGTCGCTCTAAGCCGCAATCGCAAGTCGAACAGCAAGGATCCTCGTCATCCTTGTCATCATCTTTGAGAGGCGGACACGCTGCTACCGCGCGCCCACAACCATCATCTGCATCCATATCATCCCAACGCACCCGAACCCCCATCCCAATCCCCACACGTACCCTCGTCCCCGCCTCCGCCTCCTCCCTCTCCCTCGCTCTAAAGCACAAAACACTCGGCACCGAGCAGTTCAAGCTGGGCCAACACGCAGCTGCCGCGGAGAGCTATACACTCGCGCTCGGCGCCTTGCCGGAGGGGCATCTGTTGAGAGTGCCGCTGTTGACGAACAGGGCGCTTGCGAGGCTGAAGATTGGGGAGTATGCGGGGGTGATTAAGGATTGTGAAGGGGCTGTGGAAGGGGCTGTTGGGGGCGGGTGTTTGCTGCTAGTGGTGGGGAGGGTGATAATTCAGGGGAATATGGTGTCGAGGACCCTCTTGGTCCTAGCTCGAGTGCGAAATCGAAAGCGAAGATCACGCCACCCCGCTCCTCCACCCCTCCACCCTTCCCCCGCCCTCCTCTCAGCCGCGCGCACAAGAGCGAACGAAGGCGGGTGGGCGCATCCGCAGGGTGTGGGTGTGGATTTGTTGGATGGGTATGTTAAAGCGCTGAAGAGGGCGGCGGAGGCGTGTGAGGGGGAGGGAGAGGTGGGAGGAGGCGGGGCTGTGGTGGGGGTGTTGAGCCGCGCGGGAGAGGGGGGAGGAGAGTGGGTGGATGAGAAGGCGCGGAAGGAGGCGGTGCGTGGGGGGTTAGGTGTCGGAAGATGCTCGATGGAGACGCGTCGTCGCAGGCGGCGGAGGGAAACCGCAAGTGAAGCCGACGCCGAAGACGCAGCAACAGGCGCAACAAAGGCGTCCGCCTGTCAAGTCCGCCACCGTGTCATCATCGTCGTCAACGTCCGCCGCCGTCAAGGCGCTGCAAACCACCAACGCCCAAGCGGAAGCCGACGACGCCGCGAAGCACGCGCTCAAAGACAGCGTCGACGCACGTCTATCTGCCTGGAAGTCCGGGAAAGAAGCGAACATCCGCGCTCTGCTTGCGAGTTTGGAGATAGTTCTGTCTGACGGGGATGGGGCAGGGAAGGGATTGGGGATGCAGGGGCTGAAGATGGGGATGGCGGATCTGGTGAGCGCGGGGCAGGTCAAGAAGGGGTATATGAAGGCTATTGGGAGGGTGCATCCTGATAAGGTGGGTTTCCTTTTCTTCTCCGTTCCTTTCCTTTCTTTCTATTTTCTTTTGGTGTGCTTTGAGAGTGAGAGTGATGCTGATTGATTGATTGTGGATTCAGCTGAATACGTCGAATTCAACGCTCGAGCAGCGGATGCTTGCGAACGGGGTGTTTGGTGGACTGAATGAGGCATGGATCGCGTTCCAGGCGACGCAGAAATAGGGGCGATGTTTCTTCTTTTCAGTTTCTTCAATGTCTCTTTCCTGCTTTTTCTTTCTTTTACAGTATTACTCAATCTCGATGTGGTTCTTTCACACCTTGATAACGATACCAATACCTATGTTCATTGGGGTTTTTTTCTACATACGTACGTACGAATCTAGCGGTTGATTTATTATATTAGATTTTTTGGGTTTATGTAAGCTTTAGATATCGAACGTTTGAACATTGGTGCATATGCATAGGTTCCGCGTGGGCGCAGACACGCTCAATCTATGTTTGCTCTTTGTGATCAGATAAAATGTTTCATTAACTTATAAGAATGTAAATAGGATGAGAACCGAGGCTCAGCTATCTACGCCGGGTCGAGCTGTCAATAGAGCGTCGTGTATTCCGTTTCATCAATGGATGAGTGCTTACTGTACAGTAGTTTGAATTCTGGCTATTGAATGGGGCTTTAATTCGTGATGTGAGCCACTTTAGACTCTCATATATTAGATCCATCAGAAAATTGGTTTGTCAACAAGCTCTTAAACTCATCGGGGGAAGAACTGACGGATGATAAGCCCCTGAGAGATACTCTACACGGCAACTGAGGTCATGCTGTGGGAAAATATATCTGAATATGATGTCAAAATCTATTTCTTATGCACGATACAGTCAAAGACACCTCCTTGACACAAATCGATTTTTGGGTACAAATATTGTTGTAAATCTACCAAATTTTGTACATATGCAGTACTAGTATGCATCCAAGTGCTTGCAAAATTTGGTGTGGTTTAGTGCACTCAGCGTCTCAGAATCGTGCGATTGAGGAGGAAAATGACCCAATTTGGGTTGATGCATAATCTCGCAACTGATTTTTTGAGTCAATGAAGCAACGGTTGGGTCCCAAATTTACATATTAGGTACAATATTGCCTGTTCCACTGATCTAGCTATTTTTCCGATAAATCTGGACGAAATGCGTCCAAAACACGGTGTCCAAGTGTATGTCTTGTGGAAGCGTGACAAGGTGGTTACATAACACACGTTCTCTGATCAACGCGTTCTGGCCTCAACATCGGTTCTCTCATTCTAAACTTAGCCAACTTACTCAGGATGGTCCGTCGTGTCACACTTGTGTCAAGGAGGTGTAAACGTGACAAATTGGCTTCCAACTTTCTTTCCTCTCGTTTACAATATAATACGTGGTATCTCATAATCATTTTTGGTAGATATACTCCTCAGAGTATCTAGTTATAGCCTAAAAAAATAACTGCAAAATCTTTTGTATTTGTGACGCAATATGGGCATGTCAATTTTTGTGTCAAGGAGGTGTCTTTGACTGTAACCCCTTCCATGGATGGTCCACCGAGGACAAGGGCGCTAACGAGATATAGTATTCATTGCTGTCCACTATGACTCCAAATATTCAGGATCTCCACACGCGTTTTCCTACTTTGCATAATCTCAATAACTGACCCTGGAAGAGCTTCACATGTGGCCTAGAGGCTCGAAGATCAAGTTTGTGACTTGAACGTCAAGCGATCGAGAGAATACGCGAGGGTCGCGCTCTACCGACTGAAGAAGCTGCTCGCAGAACTGCTGTGGTAGTCGCATCGCCAATTCGTAGGCCAAAGTCTGGACGGTATACTGCCTGACTCCTTGATTCTGCCCGGATCCTGGGGCAGCACGCTCGGATCTCCTTGCATTGGCTGAGCCGTAGAGCCACTTGACGAGGGCGTTTTTGGTCGGATAGTCGATGCCATTAATCCAGTCCGCTATTTTTCTATGAGGGATATCTGCGTGTTTTGGATATTGCTATCCGAGCGATTGATGGTAGCATTCGCGACAGGTACTTGCATGCTGTTGCTAGTCCTATTTGCTGTATAGGGAGCTTAGAAGCTGTGGAGAGAAATTTTAGATCGTAAGGCGTACTGATGGTAGAGCTATAAGCCATGGGCTGAACTGTTCGGGGCGACAGAATCAAGTATTTGAATGGTAGACTTCAAATTGACAAGAATCGATGTAGGCCTGTTCTGATTCAAAGTAAATGCATAGCCTATATGTATGCTTTTGATGACAGCTCTTTTCTTCGCCCTTCTGATGGAATCCCTGTGTTTTGTGTATTTGTATATCGCTGTGGCAGCAACTATTATAAACGTACCTGTATCGGCGGTGCGGCAGTCTTACCAGATTATAGAATTTGTGACGCCCATGAGCCCTCCCATGGACAACGGCGGTCTCAGAAGTATGCGGACAGACGTGAGTCAAATTTTCAATGAAAACGGAAACGAAAGAGGTGGCTGTTTGATAAGCTTTTTGTAAATAAAGTTCAACGATCCAAGATCCAGTAACATTCTATCAATAATTGCAGAAGATTTTCGTCGTACGAATCCACAATTCCAGTCTGGGATATATCAGGCTCAGAACAATTACTAGTGCTGAACGGCCACCCCGTGTCGATGTGTCCAAAATCAGCGATGAAAGTTAGATATGTGGAGATAATAACGAGCTCCTTGTATGGACCCGCCATGTTCATAGGCCCACCTTACAACGTCCAAGCCATACTGTTGCAGTTCTTGCCTCTCACCATCTTCGTCTTGACTTTTCAAAGTTCGCTCACGGCCAGGATCTCGATACCCATTACAAGTGTAAATAGCTGTATGCATATTTTTTTGTACTAGTATGGAATATATGTTATGAGCGGAAAGGATGAATCTTTTGGATACTGCAGCATGTTTTGGACATATGTGGAGGTACTAGGTGGTGTGAGAGAGGGGCGGAAGAGTGAGGCAGTTGTTGAGATTATTATGCTGTGGAGAAATTCTGTGCCTTCGGACGGCGTTCCAAATTAAATCAGAATTCCCCACTGGCAGATTTCCGCTGAGGGGCCTGATGGCAATCAACTTCTTGTGTTGGTGGAAAAGGATGTTAATATCTGGGAAGTCTACACTGCGGAGTCAGGCGACACCGATGTTAGAAATTGTAGACTTTGAAGATCACGATCGACAACGCCTTGTGCATCTCGAGTTTTAAAAGAACTCGTATCAGGGCGATAGGCGCGATCATATGCGACTTTAAAGATGATCATCAAGGGTGAAATGGCCTGCGTTACAAGGTGCGCATCAGTGTCTATTCAAATCCTTGAGTCCATAACGAACTCACGTATATTTGAACCATCATTTGGAGCAATATGAGAGAGGAAGTGTCATTCTCTGAGTGAACGAGTACGAGCACTAGGAGAGCTATGTTGAAAGCAACGATCAAAGCTGCAGATTCAAAGAAGAGGGCAACGATCCTCATGTATGGTGACTTGTGGGTGGGCCCAAATACCTGCTGCAAGAAATATTGGTAATAGAGAAGACGTCCTACAATCAGGCCTGTCGTGGCGACGTTTATTAACAGTGTTATTGAAGAGAATAGAGTGAGCGATAGGTCTGTCCTTTTGAGAGGGACCGTATAGACTAAACCGATTGCTGAAATAACTCGGTCAGATGGTGGTATGGATCATGAGATAGAAAATGCCAACCGAACGAAACCATTCCCATGATAGAACAGAACAACAACAGTAGGATCTGGCGAGGCCGTGACATTCCTTGATATAGAGTTATGCAGCGCCACAGCTACTCAAAAATAAGACATCGCTTCTTTGGCAGTCACAGAAAAACTTACCATGAATCCATCTGCTGCCCAAATGGCTGCTGTCACGCAAACGTTTTCAAGCTGACGTATCGGAGAACACCAGCAGACCGTGCATAAGTTTTTGTTAATTGAAGCCACCGAGAAGGAAAGAAAATTGGCGGTTGGATACAGGAAGTTCAGCAGCAGAGTCGATACTAATGCGACGGTGCTGATGGAAAAAATAGTGATAGTGAATGCAAGGAGAAATCGGTGCCTGGCTCTGCCATCATCCGCTGGAGACCGTATTAGTAGATATAGGGAAGAGACAAAGAGAATCAGGACAATTGCATATGAAAATATGGATAAAGCGGAGCTGATGTGTGCGAATTGGACCGATTTCTGGGGTCGGGTTGGAATGCGAAATGCATTGGGCGGATGTCGTTTAGAGAGAAAGAAGAACACAGAATCAGTTTCGCAAGATTTTATGTTCTATCGATTCCAGGGAGGACGAAGGGAACGGACACCAGTCAACGCGACAGAAACGGGGACTGACGGTGACTCGATTGGTTACAAATAGCATCAGGTACAAGTTCAACACGAGGATTTCCGAGGGCCCAACGAGAATCACAAGCAAGTAGAGGAACCGCCGTGAGGCTACGAGTACAACGGCATCTTATAACGGCTTGTCTGTGTGTCTGCCAGCTCAGTGTCGGAAGACCTGAGTAAGTTGTGGGGCAAGCTTAGTATGGATGGCCTCCCTAGCGTGACCATTCTTGCAAATCAGACGCGAATCAGTAGCAAGAACATTGGCGAATTAGAAGGTATTTAAGCAGAGGAACAGACTGTAGCTCATCAGTGATGACTGCAGCAGGAAGGTTGTGGAAGGAAGGAGGATGTTGGGCCCATGGTTAAACTGTTAAACCGTAACGAGGAAGAACGAGGAGTGGTCCCGGAAACAACCGTGAAATTTGCTACTCGACAAGACAGGCGCCACTCTGCGCCACTTCGCATATAACAAATGTTGAAATTGAAGCTTGAAGGCCGAAGCCCGACTTGTTCAAGGCACTCAAAAGCCACCAGTTCATTTAAGGACAAGCCTTTCGTGGCTATGCCGCTGTGATATAATACGAGAGTGAGATGATGAACTCAAAGCCAAGGAGAAGGGGAATGGGATCAGGTATCCAACACCTGAAATCGATGAACGACACTGAAGATATTTAGTGCACGATGCTCAATCGCTTGACCCGAGTCTAAGAGGGTATCCATGACCTGGAATAAATGAAAGACGAAGAACTAGGCAAGAAAAAGCAATCACGAAGAATCTAACCGTACTTCTAACTCTTGGCCCTTCTTGACTTTCCAAGTCTTTTAGTGCCGCCACCTCCACCTCTGCCACCTCGCGAATTAAACCCAGCGCCTCCTCTGCTGCCTCCTCCCCCACCTCGTCCAGCGCTCCCCCCTCTACCGCCTCTTCCACCTGAACCACCTCTTCCACCTGAACCGCCTCTTCCACCTGAACCGCCTCTTCCACCTGAACCGCCTCTTCCACCTCTTCCTCTACCGCGACCACGTCCGGAATCGAAGTCATCAGTTGACTCCCGAGTGTTAGATTTTGAATGCCGTGTGGCGCCACCGAAGCCAAACTTGGAATCGCGAGCCGAGCGAGGCATAGACTTCCCATTGGTAGCTTTTCCGCGCTTCGCAGGACGGTCGGCAATAGCATCTTCAACTGCAATGTCAAAGTCGTCGTCTTTCGCTCCCGGGTTATCCAGAATATCTTTTCTCTCTGCAAAATAAAGATAATTCATCAGAACAGGAATTGTTTGCCAAAAAGGATGGAGAATGATATTGTGCAAGGAAAGAGACGCGTACTTCTTTTGAGCCCTTTAAGTCTCTCTTCCATCTCTTTCTTTGACTTCTCGCGTTCCTTGAGCTTTTCGACTTGGACTTGTTTGCCGAACTTCTTGCCCTCTCTCTCCTTGCGCTTGTCGTCGCTCTTTTGATACCGGCCGATTCGTTCAGTAGACGTTGGCGGATTCGCTCCATATGGGAGTCGCTTTTGATCATTTCGGCAAAGTAGTCTGTGGGCCGGGTGAAAGGGAAATTGTGTTTGGCAGCCAAGGTACGGGCGGTATTAGCTCCATGGAGGGCTTGCTTATAGCTATGATCACAAAGATCAACGATTCATTCTGTGATATAAACGTACTGGCGAGATACGTACAAGGCAAGTTCACGATTCAAGTCGTCGTCCACGTCCACGTCTATTGTTTGGGGATATGTGAGGACAAGTGTTTCTGTCCATGGTAATGAAAGGTCTAATTGGATGGATTCGCGAATTTGGTCAAGAGCGACCTAGAACGGATGTTAAAAATATATTTCGCATGAAAGGCAGGAAGACGAACTTTATTGTCAATCTCAATTTTTGGCGGGGCACAGCGTCCTCGTCAACTGAGTCTACTTCGTCCAAAAGAATTGCATCTTCGTCGTCCCCATCCCCATCCTCGTCCGCGCCTTCTCCGTCTTGCTCTTCGTCGGAACCAACTTCATCGCCAGACAATATTTCGTCTGCTTCGCCGGCCATTTCTAGATCCTCATTTTCTGAGCCATCCTCTTCGTCCTCGTCGACTGAAGACCAATCCTCATCATCCTCATCCTCATCACCCTCGCCTTCACTGCCACCAGCTAACGCGTCCAATTGAGCTTTACCAAAGTCGTCCAAAGCATCATCGCCCAAAAGTTTCATCAGTCGGGCCATACCCTCCTCATCGACTCCCTCATCATCAGAATCCTCCTCTGAGCCCTCCGGCGACTCTACAGGTTCTGGTGCTGGTGGCGGCGAAGGAGATTTCTCTACGGCTTTTGGTGTAGATTTTGTTGCCTTGACTTTGTCAGCTTTTGGGATCGCCGCAGGTTTTGGGCTTTGGCCTTTACGGTAGAAGGCATCGCGGAATTATTTGGGAGGAGGTGTAGATCCAAAACGCGACTTCAATCTGAAAGTTAGACTGAAAGTTCAGCGGATATGTTCATACGAAATTTTGAAAGGCCTTGGTTTCAATTATGTACAAACAAAATAGTATTGCCAGATATGGATGTTTTAGCCCCTAAAAAGACCCTTTGACTACCATTCTGACCTTGTCTGGAGATTTCATTGTCCTTCCGGTGGTCTACATACCAGCATATTATACCACACTCTATACACATTCTTTAACTTCCAAATTCCATTTTTGAAGTGCAATATTATCTCTCCTTGCGGCAAGGAGTCGGATGGATGATTAGGGAGAAGGCTTAAGAGTATGGATGACTCGGATTAGGGGAGTTTGCTACGATTGAGAACGTTTAAGCATGCATCAGGGGCAAGAGAGATGGTACGAAGTATTACTGTGAATTAGAATAGTTTAGGCCTGCTGTACGATCTGGAAGTGGAAGCAACCCTGTTTTATTCTTAGCGATGAGACTCAAACCGGCGCCCAAGTGAATAAACAATATCGCATGCAATACGGCTTGACTCATGAGCTGTGGGGTAATATAGCATTCTATAATTCTCAAGAATTTAAAGGTATTGCGAAATATCTGCGTTTATACAAGCCGGGAGGTTGTCGGGTTCATGGACTGAATGCAGACAGTATCAAATATCATGATATGCGCAGATTTGCTGAGGTGAGGGCATACCGAACGTTGGAACTGTGTCCAGTGCACTTCGAACGCCGGTGTCGGCAAGCATCAGCTTAAATATAAATATATACAGCTATACGTCAATAAATACACGAAACGGAAAAGTTGCGTAAAAGGTCGTGGAGTGCTATCGGCGTGGAGTCTACAAGACAAGGTGCATACAACAGAATAATGCAGGTAATCAGCAAGAAATAGAGGAAGGCTGTAGAAGTACATCTAGAATGTGAGATAGTTCGAGGTTCGTTGATGGAGTTCAGAAGGGACATATTAAACACGAAGAACAGTAAGAACAGCAACGCGTCCATCTTGCGTAATGCCATGATTGACGCCTTCGGAAATATTTGATGTTAACACAAATGCTAATGTGTTTGAGGAGTTTACTGACCTTTCTTGCCTTCCTCGAGCAGATCGCTGCGCCATTCTACGTTTGCTTTCCACCAATAACCTTTCCAGTGTCCTCCTGTTACAGCCCGTTCCACGAGCCAGTCACGTCCCAGGTTGTACCCATTGGGAACTATCGTATGGTGTTTACTGGAATCGAGCTCTTTGGATGCACTGCACCTTGCGAATAAGAAAGTATTAACACAGGTTTGTGATGCCGACGCACCCAATGAACCATGCTCCACTATTCGCTTCAGTCCCGTTCTGTCTCCAGGCCCTGAAATGATGTCCCCTACATACGGAATGAGCGACATTCATTCGCTGCAAATTGGTCGACAACATACCTGCTAAACTCTCCCAACATGTGCCCCAAATTGGAAAATAGTGTTGTCTGGCGATGAAAAGCTGCGTTTTCCAACCGTCGCCATCACCCAGGTGGGCGTTGTGAAGGGTACCGGAATGCAGGCCTAGACATTCCTCAGAGTATCCGAGAGACCTGTGGAAGGTCAGAAGCTTTCCAGAGCGTTTCGAGGTTGTACGCACCTCGTATAGAAGAAAAACCCAGCGTCAGTTAAGACAAAAGGATCTGAAAGACCGGAAATGATGACGTTGAGTGGTTCGCCATACTTCTTGGAGGTATACTGCCAGGAATGTTTGTTGCTCAACCAATGACCTTCTATACATTATTGGATACCACTCACGTCGAGGAGTCGGCCACCATTGAGACGTGGGTCATACCAGCCAATTTCCGACGTCTTCTCGCTTTGAATCTGAGTCAAAGCCACCTGAGACGAATCCGCATGGAAATCGAGCGGTGAAGCCACCACTGAAGCCACCAGGCAGCAAAGGAGGAAAACAGACATCGCGCCGGTGGTGGTGGTGATGCAAGTACGAGGACTAAGGTAACGAATCCAGTTGCGTTCTAATCATTTCCGGTTTGACCGCGGCGTCACACTGGCTCCAAGCATGCAGCTGCGGGACGGAGGACGCCTGTTACAACGATGTCTATTTTTGGACGACCCCGCTCTCCGCATCAATCTTCGACTTCCACCACGGCCCTTGGGCGTTTAAGTAATTCAGGGCATACATATACTAAACTCTCCTCATAGTCTCTCTGCTGTTTTCTGTGATAGTACCAAGATCATTGTTATCAATTAATTGTTCACTTGATTAAATGGATTGATTATTTGATTATGTAATAATGATACGTATTGCCGCTAGCGATCTTGGCAAGATCTTAATTTCATTTCTTCAATACTACAGCGATGACTAGCAACAACGAGCAACGACTAGCAACAACGACGGCCACGATGACCTCGACATTACTATCACCGCCATCACCAACAGACTCCCAGATCCGAAGTTTCCCGCGAGAATCAGACGACGAGGATGCAGATACAGCTTCTCAGCGCTCCATATCCCTGTCGTCTCCCCCCTAGGTCACGCCAAAACTCAATAATGAGCGATCCTCGCCAGTCATTTGCCACACATAGTTCGGATTCCCACTCTTATAGAGACTCCAATCCTTTCTCTGACCAGTTCAAGAACGTGGAGACCCCAGACTCGTCGGGGGCACCATCTGTGCTCGAAGACGATGTCAGGGAGTTCAAGCCCGTAACATATCCACCCAGTCCACCCAATAGAGACGACACCATGTCTGTATCATCTTTGCTTCGACTTCTTCAAGGAAGGCGCGGCCAGAGTCTTTGTTGATTAACCCAACCACGGAGCCGTTGGTTCTTGGTGTTGCCTTGGTGGACTTTAACCATCTCGTGTGTTGATTTTATCTCTGCGTCAATTGTCTGACTGACGCGGTATACTAGGTTGGTCCCCGCATTGAATACTCTACCGGGGAGATTTTTGAAGATGAAGAAGTTGCCAAAATCCTACCTTTCCTTGCTCTGCCAGATGGCGCACATTTGGTGAGTCCTCCTACCATTTTTATGGCCAATCCTCACTGTATCAGAGCTCGGAAGATTATTCTTATTTCCATCTTGTCAATCCCGGTCCCAATCCAACCACTATCTTCGGCATTTCGTGAGTTTTGAGCTTGCTCACAAAGCTTTCCTATGGTTACATTTCGATAGGTGTAATCAGCAAATTGCGGCCTCGAGTCTTTTGGTCAAGGGTCCTGACGTGACACGCTCAACTGTCCAAAAAGCTGTTGTCGTTCTGGCATCGAAACCCGTGTTCGGACCAATACGAGATAAACTGCGCGTCGTAACGACCGCCCTTTTCTTACAGAGGTATGGCCGTCCTCTACACAATTCCGCATTTGCTTACTTTTCGTAGGGATTTCCGAGATTCAAGCATTCTAGACGACTTTGCTGCTTCTCTGGAAAGGTCATTGCGCACACAACTTACGGAGAGCGGTCTTTACATGGGTACGTCCACAACAACCCATCAATATGAACGTCAGTTAACCAAGTTGTAGGCACGAGTATGTGAGTATTCTCGACTCCGCATTTTTATTCAGCGACTGACCTTGTGCAAGACGAGACCTCGTGCATACATTTAGACAAAAGACGTTGATTCTCGTCAAAGCACTCATGCTTCAGAAAAGGATTATGTTCTACGGATACCCCGTGGAAAAACTATGCACATATCAGTACTCGCTGGTATCACTACTTCCTGGTAAATACAATTCTCCTATGACGGACTTTTTCTAATTCCTTATAGGTCTCTTACAGACCCTGGATGACTGCGGATCGCCTCCTCTGGCGGCACGAGCACCCACCCTATCTCGTCCAACGTCTCTTCGAACGTCGGACCACAAAAGTATGATGGCTTACATGGGACTACCTCTCGATCTTTTCGGAAAGGTATGTTCTAAAATTTGCCTACCCTTTCATCCACGGCTCACTTTGCGTCTTCTTAGAATGCATTTTTCAACCCTATTTACCCTTGCAACAACTCGACATGATAAAAGATACCCCTAGTTGGCTTTGTGGATGCACAAATTCTATCATTACACAGCAGCCTGATATAGACATCTTAGTTAATGTATGGTTTCTTCTCTGCCTTCATGTGACTGGCACTGACAAGAAAGAAATACAGACGGATACAGGTGTTTTCGAGTTTAGGGACCCAAGGTTAGAACGGTCAGCTGGACTGACGCCGGCGGACAGGAAGTGGATGGATGATATTTTGACTGATGTCAACGAGAACTGGCGTTCGGATGCTTCGGTGAACGCGACGGGGATGCATCAGTAAATATTGCTTTGCATTATCCGCATTTGCCTCTGGACTAATTATCGGAAATGCAGGTTCAAAGGCAGCGACGATTATCTACGAGCCAAGGTGTGTTTATGCGCTGCGTAATGCTATAGTGCTAAATGGATATTTGTGTAGTTTGAAGAGTACATCACGGCAGCGCTTTCTTCTGTAAAATACCGCGATTTTGTCGCGAAAGGAGAGAACAACGGCGTTATGATTACTGGTGGGACAGGTATGTACTTTCCACATGGACTTGACTATTTTCTTATCACGACGTATAGGCGGACACCCGAGTTCAACGGAAGATTTCAACCCTTTGTGGATTTCGGAATTTAAGACCACTAACGCATATGAGGTGTGGGATCGTACGACGGATCCTCTTCTTTTTGATATAGTGGAACCACGGTAAGCAACTGATGTCACTTTGACTGGGAAATTACTCCCTAACCGAGTCACGAAAATCGCAGACATCCATGTAACGAAAAACCATCTGTGGTTGCCGATATTGGACTCCGACTTCAAGAAGGCATTCAAGATCTGAAGCTCGAGCAACAACTTGCTCCTGCACGAGAAGCCGTGGCTAGAACACTAACAGTCGGTTCGACGAGCTTTTTCAGGGCTGTGGAGGGTGTTCGTGGTCGATGGGGTCAACGGAACGCCCAAGGTGCTAGTTCGGTGCCACCAACACCTAACGAAGACACCATTAGCAAATCGTCCCGGGCGAGCACCCCGCCTGTGGAAGTTTCAAAAGCGGACCTGGAAGACGCCCCACGCACAGCGAGACAGGTGGATTATGTGCCAACCGGCAAATCATCGCTTCTACGACCGTTCTCGTTGACGAGCACCAATTCTCTTCCCTCGGACTCGCCTGTGACGAGTCCGGTGAATGATACGGCGCCCAGTCCTCTGAAACCGCTGTCTGCGTGGGGTGCGGGTATTGGGTCATTCTTGTCGGCAAAGACGTCGAGGTTCTCGCTGGCGCCGGCGAAGACCCCGACTACTGCGCGCCCTGGAGATGCGGCGTTCCCGCGTACGCCGCAGCCTCTCCATGAGGAGTATGGAGAGGCTGAGGGATCGCCGCTGTTCAATGGGATGAGCCCCGGTGTGAGTCCGACGACGGTGAATGTTGTTGCCCCGGCCAGTATATCGAGTATGTTGGAGTCGAGCGCGTCAAACCAGACGGTGGTTCCCTCATCATCATCTTCTTCTTCTTCTTCGTGGTCTACGACAGAAAGCGGGGATAATAAGATGGTTGTACTGGAGAAGGAAAAGGCGCTGAAGAAGGTGTATGAAAAGAAGGTCGAAGAAGATGCTACGGTATTCAAAGTGCTATGAGCTGTGGGTACATAGGTACACTGCGGCGATACCATTATAATCATGCCGCATCTTTTCACTTGATTATCAAACCAATATCATCGCACTCGCAATAGGGCAATCCAGCCATGCATCACTTTTTCTATGAACAATCGATCTCACTGTAAGAAACGCAAGGTCGAGTTTGGGTAAACAAGTGCTGTCATCCATCAAAGTCGATGGCCACGTGAAGTTCGCCACAAATTCCGAGAACTTCCTCTTTCCTCTGTACTTGCAACCTCAATTTTGTTGCAGGTTTCATCCTCATCTCCTCTAGGCCCACTTGCCACTAAGACGTCTTATGAATCCAACTTCTTTATTACATCTACCCACGGAACTCCTTTTGAAAATTGTGTGCGAGTTGAAATCCAAAGACCTCTTGAACTTGGGTAAAATATGTCGCCGACTCAACTTGGTTGCCGTGCCAATTCTTCTCAAAGAAGTGGGGTTGCCAGACCCAGAGTCCTCCTGCATTGTAAAGGCTAGCTCGCACAGATACACAGACGAACTTGCAGCATTATCCATCTATTTTCCACTTTCCACGATCAATAACTTCTACTGCATAATATCCCATAGACACGACTTGGAAGAAACATTCGTTCCCCATCCTATATCTCATGGTTAATAGGTAACATTCGCCGTGTCAACTCACTGATCTCACGTCTCTCTTCAGTCGGAACTGTCAGCCTTGTGATAGATTCATGGGGTAGCGGATGGTCTCTGCGATCCGACGTCGTACGGGACTTCATAACCTCTGTTCTCGAATTGGCCGAGACGGTCATGCGGAAGTCCTGCACGTCCCTTCAAATATTACACTTCCACCCGACAACAGTGGAAACAAACTACAACTTCGAGCGTTTTGAAGCACCCACGACTTCCAAAAGTTGGTGAGGTCGATACAGAATTTGACGAACCGCTTGGTTCGCAGGCGAGTCCAGGAGAAGGATCTTACTTTTGTCGGTAATGGATGGAGATACCATAAAGCGCCCTCACTTTTCCCCATTTACTGCGCCATTCCACGCATATCTCAGAGTCGATTGACACACATTGACCTCAACTCGGAGTTTCTTTTGCTACCTCCGTTCTCGGCCTGGACCTTCGAAGTCTTAAAATCCTCCCCATCTGCACCCTCGTAATTTCTCTGCCGAGCAGCATAACGAAAGAGGAATTTGCGCTCTATCATTTCCTCGAATTGCAGAATCTGTTCCCAAACTCCAAGAAATCAGATGCGCGTTTCCTGATGACCACTTTCTGAAGACAGTGGTGGAAAACTTACATCTACTACCACTACTGCGTAAAATCCTATTTGGGTTATCGTTTCCCACTGAATGTATGCCGATGGTCACATCAACTCCCTCTACGATCAAACGTATCAACCTTCGTTATCTCTCCTCATTTACAGGATCACCGGACCAGGCAGCTTACTTTCTTCGGGGCCCAGTCCTATGTCCCGACCTGCAATTTATTAACCTGATCAGCGACTCATCTTATCAATCACATACTTTTGAGACGGATTACTGGAATCTTGCAAAACAACTCGGCTCAATCAGTAACAGTATTTTGGAAATGGGCATCAAACCCTGTATAAGTCTTTGCTTAGCCAACATTCAGGAGGGCACGCCACCAGTCTCTGACGGAACCACCAACTGCTTCCAACATTTACCCATAGTATCTCGCTTGACTTTGGGAGTTCAACGTTTTTCGGCCTGGTACGATATGTACGACGCTCCTACATCCCATCAGCTATTGATCGATTCTACCCTTGCATGGCTAAACATATTCCGCGGGCTGACATATCTGACTCTCGTGGTGAAGTGCGACCAGTCGATTGATCACCAATCGCAATTACGTATACTATCCGCGATGAAGATAGAGTATCCGGGTTGGTATCAGTCAACGTCGTAAATCTCACCGTTCATCCCAAGACGTACCACTACCATTGGTCAAACGCGCATGACGATTGGGAGCGAGGGACTGATGATATTCCTACGACGCCTTCATATAAAAGAAATCTCGCGAATGGTATGTATGTTCTGACTTTTGAAGAAATACATAGTATGTCTACTACCGAAAGTCTTTCATAACCTTAACAAGAGCTGACCTTGTAGTGCTTCAGTTTCTAAATCCCATCAATTCGCGTGACTTGCTCGACACCCAATATTAATGCCAATACTACCAATACTACAGAAAACCTATTTCACTAATTATCTACCTTACACAACACACAAATTGAAAACCTCGTTTTCATCTTAGATGACCACAGAGCCTTTACTATCATGAAACTTTGATTGCAGCGTTGATTTCGCCATTTCTTTCCAAGAGAGGAATGGCTGCGTTGACGCGCTCCACGAGAGATCCGTCATTGAAAACCTGGATTTCTTTCGGTAACTGAAAGTTTGGTAGGGCCAAAAGCTTCGGCAGGATGGTCTGGATGATATGATCGCCGACTTCCCGGTCGTTCAATAGCATGAAGGCGACGGTGCGTT
>JAJIRX010000017.1:0-20729 GCA_023853785.1 Psilocybe azurescens | reverse complement strand
GTACATGCACAGGAATCGGTCATGGGGTCGATGCAGAACCAAGGTATGTTGTCGTACACTCCTCCTTTGTCAATTTGAGAGTTGGATGGTGAAACAATTCTACGTGTAGTTTCTTCTGCTCCTAATGGTAATGCTATGCAAAATAGTAAGTGGGATTTTTTAGTCTCGAAGGCTGCTGAGCGTGCTTTGTAGATATGAATGTATACGATCCATCCAGAAGCCATCTTACAAATGGTGGTCATAATGGATGAACGCGAAGTTCTAGAATCTATCTGGAGTGTTACTGGAAGACACAGGCGACGTCCGTATCGATCTTATGATCCTCATTCTTTCTACATCTATTATCAAATCTTTTTGTATACCCCTGCTATGTCTGTGTCATGAACGTGGGCTACTACTACCGAATTGTTTAATTATATGTGCTGCGCAGTCTGGACAAGTCGAGCGAATAGGCTTTGGGATCAGGTAAGAAGCCTGCAGCTATGAACATCCCGCCGGCGGATGCCTCGTGCCCCACGAAGTATGCATTCATTTTTAGGAAGGATGCCCTTGATATTTAAATGTGGATCGCAAACTAAATTGATAGCATCTAGACCAGATACTCCTCATACTTCCCGAAGTACGTATTTTAGGAGGGTATACTTGGTTTCAACCTGGATGGCAAAATTAAGACTCCAGGCCATCAGGGTTGTGATTGTGCGTCGTTTGATGAAACAGTAGTGCCTGTCAACGGCGTGGCTATAGCCTGTGACTCAATCGATGGCGGACATACGCGGGGTCTGATTGGCTGGGTATTTACGTGCAGTGCTTGGAATTCTCTAACTCTCTCTTCAAGATACTAAAATATCAAGCCTCCCAGCTCGATACACTTACGGGTTTAAGGCGTCTTGAAAATTGCGTCGAGAGCTAGACTCGCTTACGAGTCAGGTCTGAGGTCCTCTACTTAATTAAAATCGAAATATTTTTGATTGTGCTTTGTTGTGGTACAGCAACACCCTACGCCGGAGAACGTGACATAGCGCACAGGCACCTCCGCCTACACACACTCCTTGATTTCTGCTGGATCCAGGGGATCCAGTTCATCCAGCCTGCGTCGGAGCGGCTAATTATACGCCGATGGGTATATCATGCCCCATCGATCATTGGTTGGTTCCGCGAGATTATACTATATCCTTTACATGCTGGGGATTGGTCCGGCACAAACGGCAGCCCCTGTGAGATGCTAAGCGCTAAGTTTCCATGTTCGTCGAAACCAGGAAGTTGGTATAATCATTTCTAAAAGCAGCAGTCGGACAATCCCGAGAATGCCTGAGCCTGACTGAGCAGGACTGAGCCCAAGGATGAGCCTAACTGAGCCCAAGGATGAGCCTGAAGGCCTGGACAGATTTGATCCCGATTCATCTTAATTTGTTATCTTATGGTGCGTATAAATGCTGACCTAGGAGATGCAAGACTCCTCAGACTCCGCAGACCTTCCCTATTTCTTCTACTTCTTCGTGATATCATCTTCAAGAGCAACGAGGGAATGGGATTACTTTCCATACCTACTGTTGGAAATGCCATTGCGCCACCACAACGACTCGCCAACGCCTCGGACTTCCATCTAAACACTCTATCCCGATCGAACCCCGTGTTGTAGAGTCCAAGCATGCAGTGTCAAAATCCTGGAAGTTAGTAAAATGACATTGTGAAGCCTCCATACTAACCCCCCTCTTTGAAGAAATGGTTGGATTTCAAGAGATATCCAGTATTTTTGGAGCTTGTTCTGGGCCATGTCTGGTCTCGGTGTTCATCGTATTCTCTATAAGAGATGGAGTCTCAAGGACAAGCACGGGATGAGGCGCCTACACAATCAAGAACACACTCTCGACCCGACCGTAATATTTGTAAATCAGATCAAGTGGAATAAGACGATCAGAATGATGGTGGCTGTCTGGAAGCTTGCCTGGGTCTGTAATGCCATGATTTTACCGTGAGCTTTTCTTTGGCTGGCCATTGTCTCACAGATTTCTTACAACTCCATCAGGCTGTCTATTGCTGTTCTTCAAATCAATAGCATCATTACCACAACGTTTGGGAGAACATCTGCGCTTATGTCCATCGCTTTCTCATGTGCGGGACTCCTATCAAGCGGCGTATATGTTTCTGGAAAGCTTGACCTCAAGCATAAGAAAATGGAAAGCAAATGGCGAGAGGTATAAGATTACCATGACAGGCTAAATCATTTTTCTTACAGTTAAATTATGCAGGCATCCAGGGAGCCAAAGTCTGCTCAGTCAGTTGAGTTTTGGGCAAGCATATCATTACCCGTGTCTTCTCTAATATGGTTCGTCTGCCGTTGATTGGGAATCGCATGGCTCGGCGCTAACTACTTGTATAGGTCGAGCCTTTTCTTCACATCCACCATAATAAGCACAGCTTGGATACAGAACAACGGAGAAGCTAATTCTGTAGTTGAACCGGGGTCTGCTTTTTGACCGGTGGTATTATTGTCACGTCTACAATAATCCTATGCATCGTCCAAATATATCGCGCAATAACAGTTCTCACAAGGTTTTGAGTCGCCTTTTTGTATATACACCGGTTTTGATAATCGGCATTCTTCTGAATCTTAATTCTTTTCCATATTTGCTACGGCCACGTCATTATCTCGTTTTAGCTAGTCTACTCTAGCCACTGCCACGATCTCCGAGTCCCTGCTATCGTTGAGGTTGTTAGAATTTATTCTGTCTGTATTTACAACTCTTGGGTCCCATATAAATGTTCAGCATATATGTTTATAGAATTATGAGGATCAAGTAGGAAGTATGGTACTTTGCTTTACATTTGTTGACTTCATTGAAATTGGCGCCAGCAGCCAGCGCCATTCGGTGCCAGTACAGAAGCCGCCGATCTTTGCCCAGGCTCGTCATCGTGTAAAATGATGACGGACCAGGCCGGCATATGACGATGATTGACAAGCATCACGTGTTGTTATTTATTTGTGACATTCTCAATTCAAGAGTAAATGCTCAATTGATGCTTGTAGAACTCAAAATTAGTGCCAGCCAGCACAATCAGTCCTCGGAAGCTGCCGACCGACTGGTCATGTGAAATAATGACGGACCGTATCCGGCCGCGAGGACGCGACTTACGCGAGGCATTCACCGGTTCCAACCAAGCTGCTACCACCAGCTGACCACCGAGTGCTTTGCTTCGCGAAGATAGAAGATATTCCTCCCAGTACTTAAAGCTAGGGAATGAAAATCTGTTATACTGAAACTGTAGCCAGCCACTTGTAAGTTCAAAACCACAACAGACACTGGATAGCCTCTTACTGTAAGACGCGCTGATTTGTTTCAACAGGCCTCAAGTTTGGACAGAGGCTCTATAAATATCTATGGAAAGCCTTATACGATTGTCGTTATGGGTGCTCGCAACTCTTATCTCTTTGATCGAAGCCACGACGACACACCCACCCCCGGGGTTTGCAATTCCAGCCAATGCGGGCCTCGACCTGGTGAATCTGCTTATCGGTAATGGAGGAGATACGCCTAATGGCTCGGGAGGAATGATACCAAGCACTGCACCGCCTTTTGGAATGACTCGTTGGGTCGCTCAGACGCAGCCACATTTCGTTTCCGCCACGCCGTATAACTGGACGCTGGACAAAGTAATGGGCGTGGTCGGGACGCGTCAGCCTGCCATTTGGATGGGAGAGAGTGCCCCAATTAGTGTTGTACCTGGAGTGGGCCCAAAGGTTGTTGTGGATTTTGAGAAAAGAGGACTTGATGTTCTCCGCGGGAGTGACGGCGAGAAGAAAGAGGTCGTAAGTTCTGGCTACTACAGTGTTCAATTGGATGATGGTCACGGAGGTAACATCACTATTGAACAAACTGCCAGTGCGTACAGTCTGTTTATTTTTGCTGTCGAAGTCTCACACGCTTTCAGCCTCGCGTGTGGCACATCTTCGATTTACGGTCAAATCCACGCTTTCGCCCTATATCCTCTTCGAAGTGTCGCGTCCATCTGTTATCACATCGACACCTACGAACATAACATTTCCGACTGGAAGTGTATCTGTCAACAGTGATCTCGAAATATGTGGATGGTCGGATGAGCGGCAAGACATCATCATCACCCCTACATCTACGGCACCCTTCTCACAGCACTTCAAAGGTTATTTTTGCGCTCGGTTTGACAAAGAAACGCCCAAGCCAGTATACGGTGTCATTCAGAATGAGACTATCTCCTTCCCGCATCCCCATCAGAAGGTTTCTCAAGGACCTTTGTTGAGTGCTTACGCCCAGTTCCCGCCATCGAAGGGAGAAACTGTAATAACTCTCCGCGTCGGGACATCATTTATCTCAGAAGACCAAGCGCGTAAGAATATCGACTCCGAAATACCAGACGCTGGCTCTTCTTCGTCTGCAGATATTCATCTTACTCCTGGTACTTTTGAAAACACCGCGTTTCAAGTCCGAAAGTCATGGGCGGATATCCTGAGTCGGGTAGATCTTAAAGTGTACCTTGACGAAAACTCTGGCACCGGGTCCGCAAGGGACTTTGTGGATCAACAAACATTCTGGACTGCTATTGCTCACACTCTCCAGTATCCCACTGAGCAACACGAGCAAGGTCGGTACTACTCTGGATATGATAACAAAGTTCACGAACTCGAAGAGGGTGGCGAATCGTACACTGGCTACTCCATCTGGGTGAGGCCTATACTAAGAACTGACTCGTACCACCTTAATCGCTCTTGTCATAGGACACATTCCGTGCAGAATGGGCCTGGCAAATTCTGTTCGTGCCGGATCGCATTCCAGGGTTCGTACAAAGTATGCTAGCTGATTATCAAGAGGTGCGGTTCTAGTACTTCCTCTACTCTATGTTCTCTGCTAAGTAGTCGCTACTTTAGAGTGGCTGGTTACCAATGTGGAAGAATATCGTCGAGACGAACATAATGGTGACTTTTCTTCTTCTCCGGAGCAAATTTCCTATCCTGACCTGATTCTAGGTTGGCACGCATGCCGATTCACTCGTCGCTGAAGCTGTTCTCAAAAACATAACCGGATTCGATCGAGAGTTAGCGTGGCAAGCAGTCTGGAAGGATGCCACTATCCCCCTAAAAACGATTTGACGACTATGTAAGCATCTTCAATACTTAGTAGCAGTGGATCGATTTCGCTTTCTGACACCTCATGGATGCATAGCTACGCTGATCGAGAAGAGGTATGATTCTTTTCGCTATTACCCTCCGCATGCCTACAGACGAAATATTTGCGTGGCCTTTTAACAGCATGTCGATTATGAAGTCCGAGCTGGCCTTTCATCCGTTTATGCCGAAAACGGATGGGTTGCAGATGACGTCCATTCGGAAAGTGCGTCTCGAACGTTAGACTACGCGTGTACGTATCTATCATCCTTCTCTCGGGAGAGTGATAAACTCACCAACCATAATAATGATTTAAAGATGACGACTACGCCGCCTACGTACTCGCGCGTGAGCTAGGCAAGCCCGAAAACGTGACCAATTTTCTCTTGGAGCGGTCAATGCGCACACCGTTTACCTTGTTCAACGACGCCACCGGTTTCATGGAGGCGCGTAACGCCGATGGGAGCTGGGCCGGCGAGGATAACGGATGGACCGAAGGTGAGCTACATATAGCAATTAATTCCCGATCTAGATGGTGGGTGGCTAATATTTCTGTGTGATTTTAAGGAGACAAATGGGCGTATTCGTTTGACGTCGTACATGATATCCCTACGCTTATCGAGCGCAGGGGAGGAAATGTGAAGTTTATTCAGAGTTTGGATGCGCATTTTGATGGGGGCACAATGACCATAGTAATGAGGTGAGCTCCTTGTTAACGATACTTGACTTCCGATCATCGTGGAGGAAACCCGAAGTCAAAGGGGATACGATACTGATGCTGCATGCACGATGTTCCACTAGCCATCCCATCACATACCTTATCTATACTCGCTCGCTGGCGCTGCGTTTAAGACGCAGGAAAAGGTCAGGGAAATTGCCGTCGCAAATTACAATAACACTCCCACCGGGTTATCCGGAGTACGTCGGAATAAATTCTCCTATCGTATCAAGTTAACACTTCCTTAAAATTTTCCATAGAACGAAGACTGCGGACAAATGAGCGCTTGGTACATTTTCAGTGCGATGGGATTTTATCCTGTCAACCCTGTGTCAGGAGAATATGTGGTCGGATCGTATGTGTTCATCTTCAGTGGCAAGTAACGCTGACGCTAATCATGACACGATCACATTCATCTTGCACTAACTCAAACAGCCCTTTCTTCGAACAGATAACCATCGACCTTAACAGCCCAGTCACCGCCTCTCACTTGCCCCCAAGGTTCTCACCATCACAGCACCGGGTGCCCGTACCAAACCGTACATCAAGTCCCTAAAAATCAATGACGTCGACGTGGATCAGCCCATAATTAAGCACGAGCAAATCGCCCAGGGAGCTAACATAGTCTTTGAGATGAGCGATGAGATCGAGGCGTGGGGAAATAGCGAAGCTATCTTGAAAGCTTTCGTCGGCGACGATGAAACCAGTCGAGCGAAGGTGAGCATGCCAGGCGACTCTGAGCCTAGCTCTACGAGTGATGCTGATGCTTCACTACGCGATGAGCTTTAACCAATGAGAAAGAAGATGATTGTCAGTGGACTTGTCAATATTTCTTGGACAACCAGTAGGAAACTGCTTAAGTATATCCCTATGACAAATTGTATACATCAGTAACGTCGCTTCAAAGCCCAACATCTAGGCATTTTTATCAAATCGCTAGTACAGATGGAGCTGGATGGAGTCACTGTTAAATCACTAAAAGGTACGATGAAAGTTGGAAGTGCATATTTATTGGTACAACTTCCTGTCAACCTACTTTAACCCTTTTACTCTTCCAAATCTGCGAAACGGCGGTGCAGCATATGACTGTAACAGGTGCAAGCACCTTTACCGAGCTCAAGAGCGCTCAGCCGCGTCACGTTTGATCTGGGATGATGCCACGTGCGACGGTCAGTGGGTGGTGGAAGCCTCAGGCTCCGTGAAATGATTGTAGAAATCATTCTTTGATTCCTACGATTTCAATTTATCGGCGAACGATATTCACCGGCGACTTCTACCCGCTTGGCCGTGTACCACAGATACTGTGAGGATTCAGAATATGAAGGTATGCACTGTGAAAAACGTTCACATTTGTCTGCAGCCTGGATATTTTATCATCAATTATTCAATGGAAGTGATTCAGAAAGAGTGCAATTTTCGTCTCAGGTACATCGCCAGTTGCCATTACCGTTGCATCTGACTATAACAACTTAGAAGACATCTCGCCAAAAGCCCGATTTCGGCGCAATGTTAGGGCCAGCTTGCTTAAGTACTGAAACGAGTTCTCCCCTTATAAGAGGACCATTTTAGATCGCGTCATCCTGTAGGATTCCCAATCACGGTTTATCAGGCCATTCGACATGTCTCTTCCAGAGGGTAGCCCACCGGTTCACAAACATGATAACAAGACAATTTGCCCTGTTACGCGCCAAACCAACGGCTTCTGTTCTGCCCAGGAAGGAGATAGCCGCTCACCATGTCCAGCTCTGAATACCATGGCTAACCATGGGTATATGTACGTGTTACTGCCTATAGGCTGTTTAACTCGAACTCATAGCTAGATCAACGGTAGTTCCCGTGATGGAAAAACCTTGGTCCTCAAGATTTAGTTCACGGCCTGAAGGCGTGCTACGGACTTTCAAACCCTTTGGCTTACTTTCTGGTATACGCTGGCTTCGCCGTCATATTCCACAAATTCAGTCGCATAAATCTTTTCGAACTCGGGAGGCATGGCGCTATTGAGCATGACGCTAGCCTCGTGCACCACGACACCCCAGCAGGAGAGAAATTCGCGCCTATCGCAATTGACCGCAGTCTAGTAAATACGCTCGTCGCGGACGTTAAACCCGGCCAGAAGGAAATCGAAGCAAAGTCCCATCGGAGTGGGGGACAGTTCTTGATGGACGCTGAAGACGTGGCAAGGGCTCGAGCTCGCAGGGAGAAAGAATGCCGGCCCATAGGCTCAGTGGCTGCTGAGATTGCACGCGGGGAGATGGCCATAGTCCTTGGCATGTGGGAAAGGAAGACAGAGATGAAGACTGGAGTTCCTGTGGAGTATGTCCGACAGTGGATCTCGGAAGAAAGATTACCGGATGGGTGGAAACCGGACCACGTTCAAACCCTTTTGGATGTTATGAAGCGCGCGAAGGGCATCAAGACAGCCTCAGAAAAGATTAGAAAGGAGGCAGCGGATTTAGCTGGAGCTGCTAACTCGAAGGAGTCGCAATTGATGACAATAAATAAAACTCTATAACTTGTCGCATTTAGCATATACATATATCCGAACTTATAATCAACCTGTTTCATCTAATCCATAGTACATTAACTTGATAGCATTTTCCTCTTTTTGTCCATTCTACAATTTTGCAAGAATACCTTCGTTGCAAGAGTGGTTTGCTTCAGTCACGGTGTAATGCATTCGACAGGGAAATCTGACAGCGATCAAAATACAGATTGTGCGACGTAGCCTGGAGATTTACAATAAATGATTTTGAGTAATACAAGGGAGTATTCTAGAGTTCAGGCTGAGTCTCTGTGCCGTTTTACACTAGTATACAGTTCAAACGATAATACACTATTACTATAGCTGGTTTGGGTGTCAAAATGTCTGTCGTAAAGGTCATGATATGTCGGGGTGAATTTTGAGTACTATGTCGTGAATAAGTTAGCTAAGTCATGTACAAGCGTCTCAATGTGCGATAAATCTGAATAATAGATATGACGATGCACAGGAGTATGATCATCCCTGAAATAAGCCAAGGGAATAAAGAGTTTGCAGAGTTGGATGAATCTGAGTCGATCGAATCTCCCCATGAAAGTAGCATAACAGTGACAAAAAATAGTATCAGGGACCTAGGGACCCGGATGTATCAGCTATGTGGCCAATTAACGGAGCGAATATTCTCGTACCAGGAAAGAAAAATGGCAGGGATTGACAAGAAGTTCCAGAAATCAAGTTCAGCACTTGAACTCGAAGCCTGAATTTTGACAGATGATGAGTACACTCTGATTTATTGCCCGGAGAATATAGACTCACGTATAACCATTGAATGAGAAAGCACCTCTCTAGCCATCGCGAGGGGCACAATGTGTACGAGGTGCTGCACATAAAACTTGCGATGGCCAGCACCGCAGAGGCAACGATCAACGTGCGCATGACAATCTTGTCCAGAACGGGTTCGATCTGAAGAACCGTGAAGCAGCATCTAGTAAAATAAGAGAATAGGATATGCCCTGCATTAGATAGGAAGAGAAATGCACATAAAGGAGACCAAACTCACGGGATCAAAATACCCGAGCCGAATTGAATCGTCTTCCACCCTTTTATTAGCTGTGGCACAGCTTTCGCCCAACACAGCGTTGACTCCTCCAGTCCTGAACTGCCAAGCGGATGTGCAAGTGCCTCCTCTAGACTTCCGGGAGTGTCAGAGAGACGCGTCTGCCGCAAGACATTCTGCCACGCCCTTTGGAGATCATAATCTCTAATTTCTCCATGATGTACCGGATGTGGGCGAGTATCTCGAAATTTGAACCGGTAAGCTCGAGGAATTGAGAGAACTGCCATGTAGCAAAGCATACTCAGGAGCCTGAGTAGCGCGACCCATACCAGACATTTTAAGTCTCTTCGCTGAATGGTTTCTTCGGCTGTTGTCGAGTTCAAGTTGACGCTGGCGCTGATAGTGAAAATTTTAGAACGTTCCCACGATCGTAGCACGGAAAGAACTCACTTGGTGGGCGCTTGAACGGCAGCAAAGAACATGGGACCACTATCTCGGCGATACGAGCTGAACCTTGCTGAAGGGGGTGGAGTAATATGTGTGGGTTGAGTTTCTGCCATTGGATGAAATAGAGAAAGAAACTGAGTCGCTGGTGGGTTTGAGTCCCTAGGTCAGGGAGGTTTGGAAGAGTCGTCGCAAGGAACGCAAGGGCGCTGAGATCCAAGAGAATGAAAAACAGGGCTTTCATGAATGCGAGTATAGTTGTATGGAATGTCTTTATACTTTCAATATATCAGCATGCGTGAGATAACCATGGGGCCACGACTTAGTGCTGAAAACTGCTGAAGCCTGAAGGCGGTGCGGCCCCGCAGTAACCGTCAAGGGCGGTGACTGTAATGGCAACTAGAAAGTGGTGACTAAATTATTCAGGATTTTTCATCTAGCGCCCTCCACAGAGCCCCGTTTCCTTTGAAAGTCTGAATTACTAATAGGTATGGCTAATGAGCGAGAACGTTCCGCTCTTTCGGCTCGCAGTATTTATACTCCTCCGATACCTGCATACCCGGCTACCGGCGACAAGTGAAAGCTTATAAAAGTGTCAGAGAGCTGCTCGAAAATATACCATATATTTGAGCCTACTACAGATATCACAGTTGGACTAGATAACTTATTAACCACAAGGTTCTATATCCACATTCGTTGCTGCGGTAATCGAGAATTTTTTAGCTGGGTCAGACTACCAAATACATTCACAAAGCTCTGTTAAAATTGAAAAATTGCAATGCGTACACGTCGAGGTAATTCAGCTCGGGGTGTTCGATGCTGAGTCAATGGTATACTCAGTCGTCCTACGGACGGAGGTCGGACACGGATGACTACTTGGCGCGGCAGTGCCACTGACTGCGGGCGTGTGATCTACTATCTATGAATAAACCTGTCAATCCTATTTTGATTCTATATACAAGTACACCCTTCCGCAGACTGCATACGTTGACTGTGTACGTCCGTTGAAAAGTAAGCTCTCGAGATCGACGTCCGTGCCCGGACTGCAGCAGTGATCCGGTGGCTGGCATCCCCGGATCCGGCCCTCTCTGGCAGTCGGAATATAATGCGCTTACATGGATTGGCGGGTGTGGGCCAGGTGAGCTGTCCGGGCGCGGATATATGTCCGCTGTCACGCTCGCTGCAATGCATATGCATAGGCATTTGTAAGAACCTTGCAAGTGGCGACTGTTGGGTTTGTACTGTATCAGGCGACTTACTAATACTAACGACAACCAGTTTTTCTGTAGGTTGGTCAGCATTTTCGATAATGGCTTCTTTAACGAACCGCGTCTATAATGACCGCTTTGTAGTCAAATCCATCTCGTGGTTTGGGCAGTTCACGGGCGCCTATTCAATTTTCTGCGACATGACTTGGGGACTTGGCTTTATTATGGCTTTATTATAGCACAATTTTAAAATGCGTCGCATCGGCTAGAGAAATCCCAGTATTATATATTCATCTACATGATGATCCTGAGGACACGGAACCCTTTCAACCAAGAATTGTTGCTTGAAGTAAACTTGAGGGTTTCCAGCACGTGATCTCCGCATCTCGATGACGTCGTTGGCGCTGCGGCAAGTCATATCCTCTGTCTCCATAGAATACAATGAACGACTGCTGATCTGATAGTGTTCAACGATGAAATATTTCATGACATATCATATTCTGTGGTAACTGCGCACTGCAACAAAGTATATTGATATACTTACTGCGATCGCTGTACAGAATAGCAACCTCCGTGAAATAGATCCACCAACAGTCTATGCAGCCGAGTGAGTTCCATTAATCATAAAATATGAATGCGTGATGAATATCTATAGATACAGGGCCCAACTTAAGCCCAACCTTATAGTAGGTTTACAACAAGGATGCGACCGCGACGAGGTCGCTTTCTTCTTGGGCATCATGGCAAGATGGCCGAGCGGTTAAGGCGTGTGACTCAAGCTTAAGCTTGCCTGCTTAGAGCGGGTTTTCTCATAACGTAATGTTGCGTGGGTTCAAGTCCCACTCTTGTCAGACTTTTTCTTTCCATTTTGCTTAGAGCAATAAGTACAGTACAACAGCTTTCTTAGCACAACGTCACCAGCTCTAACGCCCTCAACGCTCAGGTGAAGCAAACAGAGCGTTAAAGTTAACTGTACTCGATACTTAAATAGTTTTTAATTTTTGTTGGATTCAGTTGTACTGGTCTTGACTCTTGTAACCGATAGACATTATCATACTAAGTTCTAACCGAAAGCATGCTCAACGTAAGAGGTCTAAATTTATCACATTCTCATCATCAGGAAACAGAAAGCATGCAGGTGGGCCCAAAGCAGAGCAAAGCAAAATTTGTGTGATTCATATAAGCGATTTTATATGCATCACATAAGCCTGCATTAAGAGGGAATCGAACCCCCGGCGGGTCGAGCTTATCACTCGAATGGCAACGACCCAGGTTACCACTACCCCATTAATGCTTGATACCTTGCTTTCCACGTGCTCAATACGAATAGTCATCGTCAAGGTTTATGTTTTTCCAGCTTTCAAGATACCGACTATCACATTGAAAAGCAACCGAGCCATACAGTTGCTTCCCTTGATGCCAGCAATATTGATGCACATCAATCGGTAAGGCACAGCACATGATTCGTGGCACAATGCTGCCCTTGTGGCCCTCCCAGATATTTGACGAGGATTGGCCGGTCGGTTCAATTATCTCGTCAATTGTATTTTGTGTGTACCTTCGTCCGATTATATTCAACGTTGATTGCTTTAATGCTGTTAGTGTTCACTGTCGATGGGCAAATACGTTTACCCCAGGGGATCATGTTGAGCCCAAACCCGGGAAGAAAGCCGATAAGATTAGATCCAGTGGCAGACACGGAGGCAAAAACGTAGTGTGACCGTGGGACGCTCTACGTGTCCTTGATGGCTTTCGACAAATATATCCGAAGCTCCAACGGTTGAACTAACAATTACATCTATCCTTCTCTTCCCTTCTTTCTTCCCCTTCCACCCCTCTCTCTATCGTCGTCTTCGTTATCTGAAGGCCATAGACATCCTCTGCGCTGGCTTAATCTTATACATATTACCGGAATCATGAGGCTCTTCACACTCACTCCTCTGTTGCTTTTACTAGCCAACCCTGCCTCTGCTGATTCGGGCTTATATCCTCCAGGACTCCAACCACTCATTAACAAGGCCAACGTCCTTCTATCATCAGGCCTGTTCAGCGAGGCTGCCAAGATATACTCCGAAGCCATAGGTCAGCCTCCACGATGCCACAGACACTTGAACCGAATACTAACCCCACACAGATCAATCGCCTGCAGATTATCTTCTCTACTACAAACGCGCTACCGCATACTATTCATTGCAAAGACATAATTCAGCATTGGAGGACTTTGATAAAGTTCTCTCACTTACCTCAAACACCTTCGATAATGCCCACCTAATGAAGGCGCGGATATTCACCCGCGATGGCCAATTCTCACTCGCCAAGACATCCCTCGCTGCCTATGTCAAGGCAAAAGGAAAAGATAAGGAGGCCGAAGAGCTGGATGCAGACATGAAGGAAGGGGAGAAGCTTAAATCGAAAGCCGAGAAAGAGCGCAACGCAGAGCTCTGGAATGCCTGCGTAGAGAGCGCAACTCAGGCACTGCGAGTGGCGAGCCACTCTCTCGAGATTAGAACATGGCGAGCAGAATGTTCGCTCGCAGCGGGTGATGTCGAAAGCAGTGTCGGTGACCTGACGTGAGTTTCAAATGTTTGCTCGCAATCGCGACCTCGACCTAATCAATTTCCTGCAGTCGCCTTTCTCACCTGTTACAACCATCCACCCAACTACTCACACATATATTCCGATTATCATATTTCCTCCTCCCGCCATCGCCTGCTCCCTCAACACCCTCAAGCAATGTCTGCACTACGATCCCGACTCCAAACCATGTCTAAGTTTGCGTCGCATGTTAAAATCCTTCGACAAATCCTTCGCACAACTCGACGATCTCCTGGCTAAATCAGACTGGCGTGGGATCATCAAGCTTCTCCTCAGCCCAGAAGGCGGCAAGAACGGCGATCTCTGGAAGCGATGGGAGGAAGCTATGCTGTCCCACGTCGGCGAAGAGAAAGAAATACTCCCCCTCGTCCCTCCTACTCTCATCCAAGCCAGCATCCCCCAACCATCACCAACCACCGTGAAGAAGAACAAGAAAACGCCCCATATCCACTTACCTCTCGCCTCGAAAGTCTCACCTCAGCGCCAAAAGCTCGTCAGATCCCTCTGCAAATCGTATACCCACCTTTCAGATACCGTTAAGTCTTCGGCAGAGTACAAGACGCAGATGGAACGGTGGTGCGACGAGCTCCTGACGCTGGATGGGTGCAACGACGATGTCGACGGACTTATAGGTCGTGGTGAGGCGTTGTTGGCGAAGGAGGAGTGGGAAGACGCTGTGCGGACGCTGGAGAGGGCATTCGAGAGCAGTGGGCGTTCTGATAGAGAGGTAAGTTGTGTGTAACATACCGGACGCGTTGTTTGCATTTATTATGCTCCATGGGCGGTTTCTGGTGGCTAGAGCTCAAACGCGCATATACTGACCTATTATTTCCCCTGTTTTATAGATTCACCAACGGCTTCAAAAGGCCCAGAAGCTGCTGAAACAGAGCAAGCAGAAGGATTATTATAAGATTATTGGTGTTTCGAGAGACGCGGACGCGAAGACGATCAAGAAAGCTTTGTACGTCGTTTCTGTTTTTGTCCATTCTCTTTGCAACAAATTCAACTTACCATCATTTTCATGCTCGTCTACAGCCGTAAAGCAGCCAAGAGCGCACACCCCGACAAAGGTGGCTCAGAAGCCAAAATGGCGCTGCTCAACGAGGCATACGAAGTGCTCTCCAACCCCGAGCTGCGGCAGCGCTTCGACAACGGCGAGGATCCCATGGACCCCATGGCCCAGCAGGGCGGACACCCATTCGCGAACGGCCAGCATCCGTTTGCGCAGTTCTTCCAGCAGCAACAGGGCGGGTTCAGTGGCGGCCAGTTTGGTGGAGGCATGCCACGGGGCTTCCCTGGAGGCCAGGGCGGGTTCCAGTTCCATTTCAGTCATGGACAGTAGGTGTATGTGAAGTAGTATTGTTGGCCGCCGTGCTGGTTGGGGCGACGGCGACTGCGGCGATAGAAATATCTTGTGGACATCTTTATTGTGTGTTGGGCATGGGGTGTTTTCGTGGGTTGGGGGTTTGGGCCTGTGGCGTTGGGCTCGGGGATTGGAAGCTCGGTGGTGGTTTGTCATTGGGGACGGGTTTTCGACCCCGGTATTGCTATGCTGTGGAGTGGGCGGGCGTCTGTTACGGATATACGTGTAATAAATTTGATCAATTTGTATATGGCCTCATCGGCATTGTCTTTTTTTTTCTGTTCTGTGATGGTCCTTCTGGGAGAACCTTAAAGAGAACAATGTACGAGTATGATATTGACAGAATTGAAGATGGGACGATTGGGCGAGTATCCGATGTCGTCTGCGGCGGCCTGGAGGGCAGTGCCCAAGCCGCCTAAAAAATAATTTTTCCATGAAGTGGTGATATGATAATTGTTTTCATAGCACAATCTAAGAGATCATACACGGTCCTCGAACATGGCCCACCCTCTATGTTTAACTTGACCATGGCCTACTGGACGCCTCTCAATGTTAGCTTCCAGCACATCCGCCGCCTGTTTTCCTGTTCCGGTATAATGGGCCAAAAGGGCGCATCGCCCCCGAACCTCATGTTCGATGTGGCACGAGGCTACCTCATTGCTGACTCGACCGTTCTTGTGGCAAGGATAGCACTGCAACATCGTCGACGCCACTACTATGCCGGCATCACATCTATCAAACTTCTACGAGTACAGAGAATTACATCATGTTGCTCGACGTCTTTTTTTTTCGCGCGTTCATCTCCCCCAAGGTAGTCACCTCCACGTTTGATCTTCACTGTCAACCTTAAAGCCAGGCCTGCTCGGGAAAACCGGTCTGCGACAATCCTTTAATGGGTTCGAGTCATAACCGGTAATGATTGACGTCGATGCAATGGAATCCCATGCGCGTCTAAGCAAGATATGGAGAAAATGGCCTTGATTGGTATCTGGGTAGAGGGTACTAATACCCAGCGATACATAGAGAATATCATGTGAGACGAGCGCACCGTACCAGCAAGACCTATAATTAAATATCCAAACTCTTGGTCAGCCGCGAAGAACTGCGTACTTGGACTGCACTGTAAATAGATTACACATACAACACGGCAGGGCACTATTGGAGACGATCTACGCATGGCACGCAGAAATCTAAGCTTCTTCTAGCTATGTATAGCAAGGTTTGAGCTGATAAAGGGTAGAGTACGAGCCCAGATCGGTATCCCATTTCTACTTTCTTTCTTCTTCAAAGTCTGCCTTTATTTTCTTTCTTCACGAAAAACCATGAACGACACCCAAAGCTCCGAACTTCAACTCCCCAGACATGTATATCCACAGAACGTCGACCTGTATATATTTATCCAGGAGATGGAAGATTTGGTGCTGATGACTTGATGCTGAGCCAATTTGACCAGTGAGTAGTATTCCTTTTAATCGCGGAGTAATGACATGGGTCTGAGTCCATTGAGCAGGAATGGCGTACCAGTCGCGCATCAATCCATAGATAATTATGATAATGACTTTTTACGAACCTCTCGGTAGATAATGCTTCTATTTCCCCTTCGTCTTCGATCAAAACTTACAATCATCTTTATTCTAGAGTATTTTGTTCCGACACCGCCCACGAAATCCAACGACATGGTATGATGTGGATGCGTCGCCTCATCGTTATTCTATCAGACGCACCTATATTTCCTGCTGCAAAAGTGTTTTATTATGCATTCCACTATGTTCCTGACGAAGAACCGGAGTCCGCTGCCAACGATTTGGCATCGAGCGACCTGCATATCATAAGCAGCCAGTACCAGGCCAAGGCAGAAAGCATGTCAAAAGCATGGGAGACCATCAAGCTTGCATCTGTCTTCTTTATTGGGTATGTTCTTCTGTCAATGTACATGATTCTAGCATCAAACATAACCTGATGACAGCGCCTTCCCTCCGCAATTACAGCGCTGCACCAGTCATCCTCCAGATACAACCTGTATACATGAACGTGGTACCACGTGCTCTCATCGTGGCTTCTGGCCTACTTGCAATGGCCAGCCTTGTATCAGGCCACTTATACGTACAGGCCAATGATCGCTTCATGCAGACCCGAGTGATGAACGAAAGGTGGAGAAAGGCGGTATGTTTACTTATTTTTAGATTTTGTCAATTTTTATGATGGCGCAGCCACACAGCCACTAATTACATCCACATTAGGCAAACAACTCCGGTGACACGTTTTGGACGTTGGTGGCGTTACCTTTCGCTTTCATCTTGTGGTGAGTTGGCCGCGTTTTCCCATCACACAAGCGGTTCTGACAGCTCTTTTTATAATCCAAGGTCTGCTGTATTCTTTTTGGGCACGGTTGGATATTTTGTATGGGGTATCGCTTTTGCGTTAAATTCAATCGCTGATGAGGCCACCCAAGCAAAGGGAGTCCAATATGGTGAACTGGTGGTCAGCGCTACGTTTGTCACTTCCATCCCAATTTATGCATTTTACAAGATATATAATGTTATGACTGAGCTTCACGGTAACGGATAATGACTCCGCGATTTAGACTTTATTACTATTTCAATTGACATTCTGCTACTTACTAGTCACTCATTTTACCTCACCTTCTTTTATATTCTCGATTCATTGTGCTTCGCTAGGACATAGTATTAGTAGAATTAGTATAACCAAAGTTGAAAACGAAAAATGTTCGTATAGGTAGCCCACGTGACAATGAAACTTTGAAAGATCTGTGAGGGTGGACGTCGAGGGTCGGTTAAGTGGTGAAGAACGAGACAACAACAGGGAATTTGAATGCATCGTCATACTTGGGAGGAAATTAAATTTTGTATTTTGAATTTGTAGTGTACCAGACACTATTATAACAAGAATAATAACTTCGGATTGTTAACGCCGATTTCGACTGGCCCCGCTTGCACCTGCAACCGTTGGTCCACCAGCTGCTCCTCTTCTCATTTCCTCTTCATCTAAACCAGCTTCTGCCAGTATCTTTTCTATCTCTTGCTGCATAGGCTTGTACTCAGCTTAAAATAAGAACAAGGATCCGAACTCAGCAAGCCTAAACGTATCACTTGCTGAAGGAGCTGGCACATACTGTATCTTTCTTTCGCCAATAAAAATCCTACCCGACGGAGTTGTTTGCGATCAGACTCGCCGCTTCCGATGGCTTCCTGGGTCCAGTAGTCTCCTACATATCAGTGTTGAGAGAGAAGAAAGCACCGATATAGTGGTAAACTTTCCACTTACGGGAGCGTGCGTAGAATATGGCCAATGTCTCCCCTGGACGTGGTGTACTCTAAACGCCATCAGTAGAACAATCTGGTCCATTTTAGAGACGCCCAAAGACTTACTTGCTCTACGTTCACTGTTTCCTTGCTGGGATCGATGAAGGAGACTGACTCGATATCAACTGCAACTTTATTTGCGTCGTCGTCATCAATTTTGGTCAGCGTAATGTTGACTTCCTCAGGTTCGTATTTGTCTTTACGCTCGGAAATTTCATCAGCGCCGATTAAAGTTTCCAGATCTTCTTCATCGTCCTCTTCATCTTCATCATCGTCCTCATCATCGTCCTCATCTTCGTCGCTACTACTCTCTTCCTCTCCTTCGGGTATAACTACTTCGGATTTCTTCAAACAGGTATATCTGTCCATCTTATCGACTTGTAAAGAGTAAAGTCGTCCAGGGTATACTCACGCGACCCTTTCTCGAATATCCCGCCATATCTGTGGGAAGAAACGTAAACGGTATGGGCCCTTGAGCACAGAGATCAGAATGAAACTTAAAGCCTTGACATACATAAACAGTGTGTTCTTGAGTACGGCGAGCATTGCATTGTAGCGAGGCAAAGGAACTGTTAGAAGCGGGTCGTCGACGGAAAGTTCGTTGCTGGTTGCAAGCATTGATCCAGGTACAGAGGAGCCCTGTTCAGCGCCGACTGGTTCGACTTCTTCATCACTGTTAACATCCTCTTTGCCCATTTGTCTGCCGTTGCTTTCTTCTTAGGCTGCTTCTTCCCTTGCCCTTTGCTTCCTTTAGCCTTTGGTTTCTTCAATGTCATGCTCACCCATTTCCCTTCCCAGCCAGCGTATATCCATACCTCCATCACCAAGAAAGCATGAACAGCCAGCTTGGATGAAGAGAAAAGGGACTTACAGGTCGTTCCAAAAACACTATCGAGCCTCTCTTCACTGGTATCCTCATCAGTCACGCCACCAAACAGAATACCCATTCCCTTGGCGGCCCAAAGAGCCATGGTACAACCACTGCGAAGACAGGGAGCGTACGCGTCTGATGGGCGCTTGCGCTTCTCCCATTTGAACGTCGGCATATTTGCCGATGGCTTAGAAGATGAAGGTTTTGGCTTTGTGGACTTCGGTGTGGACGTGGTCGGCGATAATGGTGTGTCGTCCGAAGGCATGGTTATTCTAGGATGTCTTTATTACAGAGATATGGCAGAGATATCAGCGGAAGGTATACCTGAGCAACCATGTATCTTCCAGCATAACGCCTACTGGCCGCTTGCCTTTGGCGTATTCTTTGCAGTAGCCACCATACAGAACGATTCCATCTGCGCACGGAAGAAAGGAGAATCCACTACGTGGCCTATTGAAGAGTTATCGCTGTATCCCCACCAAAATTCGTACCAGACACTTACGATGGTCTGGAGACCGTCGCCCATCTCTATCAGAGTCCAGTTATATTCTTGCGTATCAAACACCCAGAGATCATTTAAATAGCGAGCTACGAATCGTTCAACTCGCCGTAAAGGAGAACTTTTGAAGACGCACTGGTGATGCCAGGATCATAGAATCCTCCAAATAAGATGATCAGGTGTTTCCAGACGGCCATGCTGGATGTCCTTCAGATTTTATATGTCGTTCTAAGAATATGCCTTACCGATGGCCAGATCGTGCGGTAGGGCGTATCTTTGTGTCGATGCGATCCCATGAATGCGTGGGTATATCAAAACACCAGAAATCGCGGTAGTGGTGGAAGGAATTCTGATGAAGAGAGGAGAATTCTCCTCCTTGAATCTCTAAATATTGTTGTCGTATCAGAGAGCGAGATGAGATTAATACCAAATAGAAATAGTTTCCCCCTCCTCCGGGTGAAGCGACAACAGCATGAGCAGATCTTGGACCAGGGCATGTAGGAGAAACAAATTTCCGCCATTCGTCTTTTCTCTGGAGTATACCTAAAGGTATCGTTGTAGAAGTACTATGCGCGGTTAGTTGGTGGCACAGCGATTGAGCTAATCAAGCTTACAGCCTTTCCGTCCTCGCTGAAGAATTCTCCACCAATACACCATAAGTGGTTGCCGTTCGGACATGTGGTCAAGGTCGCATTAGCCCTCCGGCTCGGTGGTCCTTCAACAAGCTCCTCTGTGACTGTGTGTGCTAATTCCCATTCTTTCCGCATCTGAAATAACTCATGAGATCGATTTAAGATCTGGGGCCAAATGACGATCAAGCGACTCACCTTTTCCAGTATTCCTTCCAGATCGTCGTCGTCGGTATCTGAATCATTGGCTTTCTTAGACTTGGACTTTCCTTTTTCCTTTAACGCATTCTTGGTCTCCTTTTTCTCGACTTTCTGCAAAGCTTTCGCTTTTTTGCTGCCCGCCAGAGATGTCGTTTGGGGGGCATCTCGAGTCTTAGATGAGGGTATAAGGGCATTGAATTTAATT